>CM050169.1:215071102-215076102 GCA_027410445.1 Discoglossus pictus | reverse complement strand
ATTACATGCTAGTTCTTTACATCCAAATGAAATTGATAATGTTCTGGTTGGACATTATGTATGTTTGAGGAGGATTTGTTCAGATATTGAAGATTTTAAGACTTTTTTTGAAATTCTACAGAACACATTTATTTCTAGAGATTATATTGTAGACTTTATTAAAAAACAGGACACAAAAAATCTCTAGAGATTAATTGTTACTAGAGTATTGCCCGTCAAAAAATTACGGCAATGAAATTGTAAGTGAGCTAATGCTGTTTGGTGTATAATAATGACAAAAATAATACATTAATAAATTAATATACTTTACCTATTTTGAAGTAATATATGCAGGAAGCATTGTGTTGAAGAGCTGGCAATCTGTTTTGATGTTGCTGCAGCATTAGTGGTGTGGAGCTGCTGTGTAAGCATGCTGAATGTGTGCAGTGTAATAGTGTGTGTGCGCGAGACAAAACCGTAAGCGTAGCTGTGTATGGCGACTAATGTGTGGTATGCGTCTGTGGAGGAATATCCGTAGCTGTTTTGTGGTGTTTTGCGTGTTTAAAGTCTTGTAGCCTCATTTTCGTTTTGTTCAGCGAACATTTTTTCTCTCGCTTAGAGAATTTTTCAGTGTCTAAACTCTTTTATTTTGAGTTAAATTGAGGTTTAACTTCATTTTTTGAGGTCCTGGATGGTCCCTCTTGCTGTAGGTAAGCTTTTTATGTATGTGTTGTGTGTATTTATTGTGTTTTTGGCCGTTTTTTGAGAGGTCGTAATTGGTCGTAACGTGTCTCGTACTTTTTTGAGAGGGTGCTTCGCGAGGGCCGCAGTTGCTGGCAAGGAGCGCCTTGGCGCTCCTTGCCAGCAACTGAGGCCATCGCTTCGCTACGCGAGCCTGCGAACGTTTGCAACAACTCGCATGCTCACAACTATATATGTGATTAAAAAGTCCAAATATGTGTTGACAAAAAAGATTAATAAATATCTTATATATCTCATCCACTAGTCTGTATATATCTAGAAAAGATCATGATATATGTTAGATACTGTACATTAAAAGGTATATTTAAGCAGCGGCATAGATATGTAGTTGTCACCAATACTTTTAAATCTTCCTGCCCATTGAAAATATTTAACCATTTAAATATTTACAATTATATCTGTTGAAATAAAATGAAGAAAGTGATGTCAATAAGTTTCTCTTCCTGTATTTCCTGATCTTTAGATTTAGTATCTCGTTCCTAAATATGAAACACTCAAATATGTTGTTTGGAAATCACATATATAGTTGTGAGCGTACGAGTTGTTGCTAACGCTGTGGGCTCACGTAGCGAGCCAAGGCCCTCGTGAAGCGAGGGCACTGGGCGAGGGTCTCAGTTGCTGGCATGGAGCGCCGTAGGCGCTCCATGCCAGCAACTGCGACCCTCGCAAAGTTCAAGTCGCAACCCAAAGAGCACGACACACACATTACGACACTCGCAAACAACATACGACACACGTTCACACACATTACGGCCTCGCAACACTCGGACGCTACTCGCGAACATTACAAAATTAAAAACACAATACATACACACAGCACATACATACAAAACTTACCTACACCAAGAGGGAGCACCCAGGACCTCAAAAATGCAACTTACACATTCATTTAACTCAAAATAAAAGAGTTTACACACGAAAATATTTGCTAAGCGAGAGAAACAATGGCCGCCGAACAAAACGAAAACGAGGCTACACACGCAAACACCATACGAGACACGTTACGACACATTACGACCTCGCAAACATCGGACGCAACACGCCGACATACAAACATTTACAACACAATAAATACACACAACACACACATAAAAAGCTTACCTACAGCAAAAGGAACCATCCAGCACCTCCAAAAAACAAGTTACACCTTCATTTAAATACAAATAAAACACTTTACACACAAAGAAAATCGCTAAGCGAGAAAAAAAATGGCCGACGGACAAAACGAAAACGAGGCTACAGCACGCTCCACACGTAAAACACCACAACACACTCACAAAACACCACACGAAACTCGCAAAACACCACACGGAAATCGAAAACCACTACGAGGCACCAACGGAAAATCCGCTAAGACGGACAACATATAGAAACCGCCATTTTACGCAAATGCGGAAGTACACCACTACGCTAACGGTTTAGCCTCGCGCACGCACACTATTACACTGCACACATTCAGCACGCTTACACAGCAGCTCCACACCACTAATGCTGCAGCAACATGAAAACAGATTGCCAGCTCTTCAACACAATGCTTCAAAATAGGTAAAGTATATTCATTTATTAATTGATTACATGTTTACTATTACACACAAAACAACATTACCTCACTTACAATAACATTGCCGTCATTTTTTGACGGGCAAGTCGCTAGTTATAAATAAATTCAAGAGAAAGCAACCAATTTGGTGCATGACTCAAAAGCCAAAACGTATAAAGAAAGACTTCATGACCTGAATATGTATAGTTCAGAGGACACAAGGGAGAGGGGTTATATGTTAGAAACTTTTAAATATTCCAAAGGAATTAATAAAGCACAGAAGGGAAATATCTTCCAGAAAAAGGAAAATAAAAATGAAAGATCATAATTTGAAATTGGAAACTGGAAAATGTAAGGTTATCGGTAGTAGATAAAGGAAAAAGCCTTCCATATAAGGAATGTAACCATGTCTGGGATAAGCATAAGGCTATTATGATGATTACATTTAGGTAAACAGAATAGGAAGACTAGATGGGCCTTTTTGATTCTTATCTGCCATCAAATCTATATTTCAATTGTTTCTGATGTAATAATAGATTTCCATATGAATTGTTTTAACATGTTATTGTATCCCATCTTTTGTGAAGTTGCTCAATTGTTAATTTATCTTTAAGAGGCATGGTTATAGTGTGGGTTATAGGTTATAAGGAAAATGAAAGAGTAAGATATTGCATGTGATGTAATGGACAGTGAACCAATGAAACATATAAGGCAGAGCCATATGTATCACCATCTGCAATCTCTTATATAGTGCTTGTGTTTGTGTGATGCACTTATGGTGGTGGACCATTTATAGTGTGATGAACCATAAGATAACATTCATGTCGGTCTGCTGTGCCTGATATGAACAGTTTAAAACTTGTTATGCAGTAATAATTATTTAGCACCAGTAAGGTTGTACAAATATAAGATACAAAGAGATGTTAAGTGCCACAGGGGATGGAAAACTGGATTCCTATGACTTTAAAGTCACAAAGACGCTAGGAGGTCATTCTAGTAAAGCTCCAATGGCTCATGGGCATTTATCAACACTTAGATCTCATATAATGCCTGCTGGCTTTACATGAATGGCTATCACAGGATAGCCATGTGCTACACTTTCCACAGTCTGCCGTCTTTTATGCACTTTTAATTTTAGGAGGATAAAGGGCCCCTAAATTGTTTTGCCTAGAAGGCACTTTTCAACCATCACCTTTTCCCCTTGAAATCTATCTTCAAAGCAACGGCTGTATTTTTACTCTTTGAAACTATTTGGTCCTTATTGTTGTATAATCCAGCCATATGCTCTAATTTCTCAATGAGGGTTTAACTCGTGGTAGAATGATACACTTTGGGGTAAAATCACAAAGAAAGACTGCAGTAGATTAAATTCTTTACCATCAGCCTCCTTCAAGATCCACTCACTAAATGTGCCCCCACTTTTTAGTTTACAGGAGTAGGGTCTGAAGATGGGATTGGCATGAAAAGTAGTTTGGTAATGAAGAAACCCAAATTAAATTTTGGTAAATACCTTGAAGGACTCTGATATATGAATGTAAAGCATTACACTTCCTTACAGAACATTATAGCACTTTTTAGGGCCTGCTACGGCTTAGTGAATTCTCACAAATTACAGTTTAGCATTATGCAAATCTACTAGTTGGATATAAAGTTTAAATTATCATTAAATAATTATCATTTGTGAGCCATATAGTATGAATTTCTAAAAACAATGTATGATAGCATACATAATTATTTTTCTAACTGATTATTTCACATATATTCAAAAACTCTTGTATCTCTTAAATGTATTGGTATATCTCAATCCCAATATTATCAGAGAACAATAATCTGTCAGTTATACATCTCCAATTGTTTTATGAGTACCAACATTAAATAATATCAGGAACTACTGATTGTCTTTTCTAATGTAGAGCACTCTATTAATTTACAGACTATTTGCTTTTGACAAAATCCCCAATGCATAATATAGATTTAATGGTATTTTGATGAAGCAAGATAAGAGAAAGGAGGCATGGGAGTTATTATTTTGGAATATTTAATGATTTTAAGAGGGTTGGTTGCATAGAAAGTAGAATTAGCAACTGAGGTACTAATGCCACTCTATAGTGCAGACATTGTCCTGAAATGCAAATAAATAATTTACAAACAATTCAAACAGGGATACAAAACAGAACAATGGTATAAACCATCAAACAAATAGATAAATAGTTAATAACCTTTATAGATAGCTTGTCAGATCGAATGGAGAGGGGGGACATGATAGAAACCTCCAAATAGCGTGTTTTAAAGGAATGTGTGAAATATCTTTCTGAAGAATATTAATGCAAGAAACATTGATCATGATTTGAAGCGTAAAGGGTAAACATTTAGAAGTAAACTATTTTACAGAAAGGTGGCAGTCATCCAATGGAAGTGGTAAGTCAAATACAGTAAAGCACTTCAAGCAAATCTGGTATATAAAGAAGGCTGTTCTGATTTATTGTCAACATTTGAATGAAGAATAAATGGTGAGTCTCTATAGGTCAACTGGTTCTCATCTGCCGATAAATCTACCTTATCTCTAATCAAGAGGTTACAACCCAAGGTGGGAGATACCAGAGAGTGGTTATATTATTTTTACTTTTTTCTATTTCTTTGTTTTTTTTTTCTAATATGTTGATTGATACCTTGTACACTACCACTATCTTTTCCATTGGAGCATGTAGGTTGACCTAGC
>CM050169.1:214866102-215066102 GCA_027410445.1 Discoglossus pictus | reverse complement strand
CTACTCTCTGCTTAAAAGCAATGTGTCAGTTATAAATTACTTTCCTGGTGAAAAAAACAATTCATAAATCAGCAATTAAAAGCAAAAAAAAATAAAACAAACAGAAGTCATAATGAGAATTAGGACAGGTATCATGACATGAATGCTGCACAATGAAAGCTCTGTTAATTAAATTTTATAATGAAATGTTAATGATTTTTGAATTACACTATGTTTACCTCCTCCACTCTATTCTTTTAATGCAGCCATCAGTGTGATCTGGTGTGAAGCAAGCTAGGAGATGCCATATAACAGCTTCCATTACACACGGCACAGCCAGCAAATTGCTATTGCTCTGTCAGGAGTAGGAAAGTTTGGTCCTGGATAGACGCATACAGGCCTGGATTTGAGGCTTTCCTTTCTATACTCAGGTACGTCAGTCAGGATAATTGAAGAAGCTACAGTGGATATAAAAAGTCTACACACCCCTGTTAAAATGTCAGGTTTCTGCGCTGTAAAAAAATGAGACAAAGATAAATCATTTCAGAACTTTTTCCACCTTTAATGTGACCTATAAACTGCACAACTCAATTGAAAAACAAATTGAAATATTTTAGGTAGAGGGAAGAAAAAGTATAAAAATAAAATAATATGGTTACATAAGTGTGCACACCCTTAAACTAATAATTTGTTGAAGCACCTTTTGATTTTATTACAGCACTCAGTCTTTTTGAGTATGAGTCTATCAGCATGGCACATTTTGACTTGGCAAGATTTGCCCACTCTTCTTTGCAAAAACACTCCAAATCTGTCAGATTGTGAGGGCATCTCCTGTGCACAGCCCCCTTCAGATCACCCCACAGATTTTCAATCGGATTCAGGTCTGGGCTCTGGCTGGGCCATTCCAAAACTTTAATCTTCTTCTGGTGAAGCCATTCCTTTGTTGATTTGGATGTATGCTTTGGGTCGTTGTCATGCTGAAAGATGAAGTTCCTCTTCATGTTCAGCTTTCTAGCAGAAGCTTGAAGGTTTTGTGCCAATATTGACTGGTATTTGGAACGGTTCATAATTCCCTCTATCTTAACTAAGGCTCTAGTTCCAGCTGAAGAAAAACACCCCAAAGCATGATGCTGCCACCACCATGCTTCACTGTGGGTATGGTGTTCTTTTGGTGACGTGCAGTGTTGTTTTTGCGCCAAACATATCTTTCATCAGACCATACCACATGCTTTTGGGAGACTTCAGATGTGTTTTTGCAAAATGTAGCCTGGCTTGGATTTTTTTCTCTGTAAGAAAAGGCTTTCGTCTTGCCACTCTACCCCATAGCCCAGACATTTGAAGAATACGAGAGATTGTTGTCACATGTACCACACAGCCAGTACTTGCCAGATATTCCTGCAGCTCCTTTATTGTTGCTGTAGGCCTCTTAGTAGCCTCCCAGATCAGTTTTCTTCTCATGTTTTCATCAATTTTGGAGGAAGCTCCAGTTCTTGGTAATGTCACTGTTGTACCATATTTTCTCCACTTGATGATGAATGTCTTCACTGTGTTTCATGGTATATCTAATGCCTTGGAAATTCTTTTGTACCCTTCTCCTGACTGATACCTTTTAACAATCAGATCTCTCTGATGCTTTGGAAGCTCTCTGTGGACCATGGCTTTTGCTGTGGGATGCGACTAAGAAAATTTCAGGAAAGACCAACTAGAGCAGCTGAACTTTATTTGGGGTTAATCAGAGGCACTTTAAATGATGGCAGGTGTATGCTGACTCCTATTTAACACGATTTGGAATGTGATTGCTTAATTCTAAACACAGCTACATCCCCAGTTATAAGAGGGTGTGCAGACTTATGCAACCACATTATTTTTCTTTTTTTTTTCTTCCCTCCACCTAAAAGATTTCAGTTTGTTTTTCAATTGAGTTGTACAGTTTATAAGTCACATTAAAGGTGGAAAAAGTTCTGAAATGATTTATCTTTGTCTCATTTTTTTACAGCACAGAAACCTGACATTTTAACAGGGGTGTGTAGACTTTTTATATCCACTGTATATAGTCTTGCCTGTATGCAGCAGGGTGTTGCTCTCTGGGACTTGCTTACCCCTGCTGCTTGCTTCTCTACTAGGAACTGCAATATGGCATTTTAAAGCTTGCTGACACTCAGCCTTATTAAATTGCGATTCGAACAATTGAATAGGGCTCTATATAAGCACACAGCATATTTTTTTATAGAGGTTTTTAGTTTGTGAACTTCTATCCAAAAGCAAGGTCTTCACTAACTAAAAACTTCTTTAAAAAAATATGTTGTGTGCTTATATAGAGCCCTATTCAATTGGCCGAATCGCAATTTAATAAGGCTGACTATCTGGTAGAAGGAAGGAATGAGGGAGGCCAACTCCTAGAGAACAGTAAAGGGAAATTTAAAAAGAAAAATAGTAATATTTAATATCCTTATGCAATAAAACTAGTATGACACCATGCTGGAAGCAATCTAAACTTTTTGTAGAGTCATGACTTGTTTTATCTAATAATGTGCCCTTACTAGCAATGGATGTCATCATTGGTGGCAATTGTCTGTCCAATAGGAGCATTGTGAATTGTATATAGCGTAGACAAGTAATCCCTCAAACCATCGTTAGCAATAAAATCTGGGTATATTATGTGCATGTTAAGGGTGTGTTAATGGTATATTGTAGGTAAAACACTGGGGGCCATATTCTATTAGCTACTTGCAAATGCCTTGAACTCATAAATTTGGCTTTGGGTGTTATTTTTAGAAATGTTTATATGCATTTTATTGACTTAAGAATTCATTAATGCCAATAAGTAATATTTGCTGAATATGTAGCAATATTATGATTTTACGTGTGTATAAATGTACGAATCGGGCAATTGAATCAGGCCCTTGATCTTCACAAAAACAAAATTCATGCATTCCACCCCTTTGTGTTGCAACTATCCAGCATCACAAACTAAAACCTCCCAATTCAATTTTGATTTATAATCTAAATGGTAAAAAAAATTACAAAATATTGGGTGAAAAAATACATATAAAAAAGCAGGCATCATTTTGATCCCCAGGAACATCCCACATGCTCCAAAAGTGCACTGAAGATTTTAAAAACTGTATATATAACCCAATTATTTTCCATGGTTTGGGCATATATTAAAATTAAGCATAGTCTGTGCTAGAAGTGCTTTATGCTTCAAAGACTTTGCACAGCTTCATCAGCTCAAAGGCATTCAGCTAACAGAGCATTTGATGTTATCCCTGTTGGCTGTCCTAGAAGGGCTATCACAGGATAGCCATGTGTTACACAGGCTGCCCTCTTTTATGCACAAAAGTATGATGTTTTAAACTGGAAGAAAAAAAAAAAAGGTCTCATACATTGTTATGCCTGGGGGCAGTGGTCAACCATCACCTGGTCCCTTTGTAATCTAGCTTCAAAGCCACTGCTAAATATTTTCTTGAGATACATTTGGTTCATATTGCTGAAGAAATCTCGCAAGGATTACAGGGCCATTGAGGTCCCTTAGTAGTAACTTTGAAAAATGAAATCTGATCATGAAGAAAAAAGTGAATAAATACAGCCTCAATGTATGAACTATTATATATTACTAGCGAATTGCCCGTCAAAAAATTACGGCAATAAAATTGTAAGCCAGGCAATGTTGTTTGCCACACAATGTGAGGCTTTTGCTTCTCTGAGCACCTTCGGAGCTCATTGCGTGGCTCGCAATGAGTGTCTTCGGCGCTCATTGCAAACCTTTCCTCCTGCTGAATGTTTGTGTGGCGCTTGCTGACTGCCATTTGTTTTATTTTCAAAGTCTTGCATGCCTGGCGTTGGTGTAAGTTACTGTCTTTGCCGTTGTGTATTTTCTAAGTCCTGCGTGCCTGGCTTTGCTCAGCCTCGTTTTCATCCAGTTTCAGAATTTCAAGTGACCAAAACACAGCAAATAAGGCTCAAAATCGCTTGCAACCTTACTCCCATGCTTCCTGGCTCTCCTCCTGTGCTGTGTGTTTTTATTATATTTTTATTATTTTTCTTGTTTTTCGATTTCCGCGGTTCGGCCGTTAAATTTGTATTTTTCCGAGGTCTTATTTTTTTTCCCGAGCTCACATATGTGACTGAGCCACTGGCTGCAATGAGCGCCTACAGCCCTCATTGCAGCCTAAGTGCTGCGCGGCTGCTTAAGTGCTCATTTCAGCCTAAGTCCTGCGTGCTTCAATGCCTCGCGAGGTCCTGCGAGCTTGGAGTGCTTCAATGGCTGGCAAGCGTGACAACAACTTGCATTTTGACAACTATTATATGCGATTACTCTGTACTGGTGGCAGATAATGCATTATTTTAGCAGCTTACTTGATAATCTTTTGCACCCACATGATAAAGTTGTAACTGAAAAAAAATGGTGGATCCTTCAATAATACACAAAACTCTAAACAAATTTTGGCCTGGCTAGCTTTGCAAGATTTTTCGAGCCAGCTTTATTAAATGGGCTGCTTGGAAATAACAATTCAAATATAAACACTTTAATGAGCTACAAATCCAGTATACTAACCAAGATAAACAAAATCAGCAACATATGAATGCAAAGACAACAATACATATCAAGCTAATAACAATTATTCTTACAGAAGAAAACTGATAAGGAGATGAGACAAACATTAACCTAATTTCACCAGTATAGCAATAAATCAGACACTATGGACTCGATTACATGACTCTTGTAGGAACTAACATAAGCCTGAGTCACCCTTTGGAAATAATTGAAAGCAAGGGCTTCCGCAAAGCAACTCACTAGCTTAATACCATAGGATCGACAATGGACCCCCATGTCACCCTAATGCCTACCATAGGGGTCTATTAGGACACCCATAGATGCTGACACTAACCTTCCAAAACTACCTTCCCTAAACTAAGTACAAAAAAAACAAAGATTAGCGCAATGTCATAAAAAATATTACAGAAAGAAAATACAGTTACTTTTAATATAATAAAATAAGTTATCTACAGGTTTAAGATTTTTTCTTTTTTGATGACCCATTAAACAATGTACAGTGATAATCATCAACAACCTAGTCTCCACTCTTCAGTCCTGGATAAGCAGGCACATACAACAGTGATTGAAGCCATCTTCTCTTAGGATCATCCATGGGAAGAAAAAAACTCTTCATTCTCTTCACCAATCAGAATATGGGTTAATAACAGTGTTACCTTGATCTGATTGGCTGTTGAAAGAGACAATCAGAGGTGATTATTAAGTTTATATACCTTTCTGTTATTGGCCCTTACACCAGCCAATAGGGTAAGGGCAATACTACTATTAAACCCCACTTTGATTGGTTGTTATAGGAAAAAAATAGAGTTTTCTGATTGATTAAAATGGTAACCAATCAGAATACAGGTACAGTAATTAAATTCATGCATGATGATTGGCTAATTGTTTAACCAATCAAAAAAGGAGTGGTAGCCTTCTCTAATAATTGAGTAACCAATCAAAAAAATAATATATATATATATATATATATATATATATACATATATACAAGCTGAGGACAAAGTCAAAGGACATTATTCAATGTGGGAGCTCCTCAGAGGGACCCTTACGGTATTAGGTTAGTAAAATATGCCATAAGGGTATGCCAAACACTTAAAAAGGTCATACTGTAGTAGTTTTTTTAATGATGATACATAATGACAACTTAATGTTAAAAACTTATAGGCAACATGTAAATTACCTACATCGATCAACAAAATAGATTTATTAAAAAATAATGTTAAACAAAGCCTAAATAGCATTAGCCGTGTGAAGCAGCCTTCCTTTTATATGCTGCGCAGACTATCCGGGAAATGGATGTAGAATAATGGATGTGATTGCAACTGTGATAGCCAGCGTGTTAATGCAAACAACTCGTTTAATGAGCATGTTAAGGCGTGTTATGGGCACCATGCTGTGAAAACCCTAAAGGCAAATCTTGCTTTTATCTACCCACAATGCGGATATTCAGCATCCCATATATCAACCCACAATAGTTATAGGTACAAAAAATTATATTACCATTATTCTGCCATTAACATGGGACATAAACAGCAATATAATTGAAAAATTATGTCAATACAACTCACACTTTAAATAGGGTCAATCAATAATTATTAATATTTGGGTTTATACATATTCATTTATATCTATCTATACGTATATCTATTTATACGTATATATAAATATAAAGAGTAATGTGCAACCCTCTAGAATAAGCTGTGGAGGTGATTTTGCAAGCTGTGAGACTAGAATAACTCAGTAAAGGTCCTCGTTGAAAGAAAACATGCCTAAATACTTTTTGTTTGCATTGTTCAGTTGTTTCCTAATCTCCGTGACCTCATGGACTGTAAAAAACCATATTTATGTCCATGGTCATGCTAATCCACTTGGTCTTCATGGTAGAGATACTGGAGTGGGTTGCCAGTTCCTTCTCCATTGAGCTACAGCATACAGCTCCTGGTATTCCTAGATGGTCTCCCGCCTAAATACTACTCCAGTTTAAATAATATAAGGAGTTGGAGCCAACATTAACAATATTTAGGGCTCAATTACTTGGCTCCTGTAAGAAATGTTGTGAGTCAACTTTCTACTAGAGATGTCACAAACAGTTCGCCCGCGGATTATTCGCGGCGATTTTGGCATGTTCGCGTTCGCCGCGGACGGCGAACACATGCGATTTTCGGTTCGCCCCCTATACTTTATCATTGAGGAAACTTTGACCCTGCACCTCACAGTCAGCAGACACATTCCAGCCAATCAGCAGCATACACTCCCTTCCAGAGCCTTACATCTGAAGGACAGGCTAATATTCTGCTCTGTTTCACCAGTCATAGTTGGTGTACCATACATTGAAAAAAAACAACCTTTTTTTCCTTTAATCTAATTTCAGTTGCCTGTATGTGTCAGGCTCACAGCTTATATTGTGCACAGTGACACTCATATCTGGTGGCACCTTAGATTGCACGCGCAGTGCCCCAAATTTGAAGTTGGAGGTCCGACCAAGCATCTTTTTCCATCTCCCTTTTCCAAAAATCAATGCCATATACACGTACCCTAATAGTGGACGTAACAGGGATTAAACCGATAGGAATAGTACTACTTAACAGTACACACCTTATAATAATGCAGACAGAGGCAACGCAGAGAGAGGAGTCTGAAGAAGAGGAGTCAGAGGAGGAAGGTGGCTTTGAGGAGGTGGAAGACCAAACACAGCAGGCGTCCCAGGGGGCTTGTTGTCACCTTTCGGGGACCCTTGGTGGCTGGGTGGAGGAAGAGATCTTCAATGACATCAGTGAGGACAAGGAATGGGACATGGCTAGCTTGGTGCAAATGGGGAGTTTGCGGTTGTGCAAAGGGACTGTTTGCGGTTGTTTGCGGTGCATTAAACGGGGATATTGGTCAGTTACTGTGAAGCGAGTGTAACCCTTACACTACCTGATCGATACAACATCATACCTGATGTTTTAAAGCACGTTATTCCAAACAATTTAGGAATGTTAGGTGATTTATGACCTTTATGGCTTAAAACCATACTCTGCATCAACTATGTAATTTTCCGTGGGAGTTTTGCCATGGATTCCCCTCCGGCATGCCACAGTCCAGTTGTTAGTCCCCTTGAAACAACTTTCCCATCACTATTGTGGCCAGAAAGGGTCCCTGTGGGTTTTGAAATTCGCCTGCCCATTGAAGTCTATGGTGGTTCGCCGGGTTCGCCCGTTCGCGAACATTTGATGGAAGTTCGCGTCCGCTGTTCACGAACCGAAAATGTGATGTTCGCGACATCACTACTTTCTACATAAGGAGTTCTGTAGCTATTACATTCCTCCCGCAGAAAAACCCCTTACAAGGAATCTGTTAGGAATAATCGTTATATATATGAACTGTTCTTTGCACCAATGGGGGATTTTGCCCAAAGTGCTTTTACATGGCTCTACCCCTTCTAACCCATGTGTCTATGAAGTATTATTTTACAAAGTATTCTTCATCCTTCCTTCAATTTCAAACAATGTTCTGTTGAACTAAAGACTTTAGCCCAACATTTATAATGTTATTTTCAAGGCCTACATTTTCTATTTTTTAAATAAAATAATAATAACCTTAATTTAATAACTATATGCAAGTATGCTGCAATGCAGTGGTGAATTTAGAGAATGGGGGGGGGGGCGGTGCAAAAAAGCGCCAGGGCCCTCCATTCTAAGTCCCCTCCCAGGTACCAATTCACTTAATGCTCCTCCCCAAGACTCTTTCCCATAACTGCTCAACCCCCTAATACAACTTCCCATAACAGCACCCCTCTCCAAGACAATTTCCCATAGCTGCTGCCCCAACGCTCCCTCATAAATTGCCCCCCCTTAGAGGTGGGCCCTGGTGCATTGCACCACCTGCACCACTGGTAGCTCTGCCCCTGCTGCAATGGACTCTACCATTTTGTCTCATTTTAAATGCTTCTATAAATTAAAGCAGAACTTAAAAATAGACAATGATTCACCAAACTAGACTTCATCCAAACTGTATTGCTAGTTCTCTCAATGAAAGTTACAGAAATCTCATCAGTCTGGAAGACAATCACCTTTTTAGATAGAAAATGAAATAAGTAGCCCCCACAAGGCAACAACTGCTACTATATATAATAATTATTTAATATACATTAAATAAATATCTTACTTTCTAAATATATTTTGCGCAATGTGTATTCCTGTTCTTCAAATGAGTTTACTGTAAATATATTACTAAAGCGCCCTCTTAAATAATACTTCTTCTGCAGTGATCTTGTGGCTATTTTTCAGATGGAAGACCATCAGTTGTGCTTCCTTCTGGTTACAGGTTGAAACTAAGATACAGAAAAAAGAAAAGTAATATAATCTGACCTTAATTCAATGTATCACTGTACAACGGTTCTGACCTTCCTACAAAAAGAAGTAATAAAATAAAGGTAAAAGGAAAGGAAGATCTTGAAATATTGCTCAAATAAATAAATAAGTAAATAAATAGTGCAGCAAAGGAAGAGTAGAGATAGATGACAGAGTGTAAGCACTAAAAAGCATTATTTGCAGTAAAATGAAACCCTCCAAATTCTGTAATTTTACTAAGACTCTTTAACAAGTTGGAAAGATCTCATACACTTAAAGGCATATCTAAGTTCCCTGCATTATGAGTGCATCTGATAGAGGAGAATTAATAGTGTCTGAAAACATTGTTTTGCATGAAAAATACCAAAATAAACATCTAAACACTTATCTTGAAGTTATCAAAATGTCTAGTAATTTCTGACAGTTGAAAACTAGGACTAAACACCCCCTAAAAACTAAATTAGCATAAAATTCCTCATTTGTTTTGGCCAATCAGAAGAAAGCAGATGTTTGCTGAAACATCTGGGGTACCTGTTTGTTCTGCAAAGCAGCCTGGGATATGTAGCGTGGTCCATGTTAAAAGGTGCTATGGCAGCAGCACAGCACACAGCACAAAAAGGAAGAAGCAGGGAGGGTCATATCCCAGCAGTGACTTGGGGCGGATAGCAGTGCCCTCCTATTGGCTGAGGAAGACACAACAGTTTAAAAATAAGTTAACATTGGTCCCCTAATGCTGCATGCTGAGTGGGTGGGGATCAGGTGTCTGTGTAGATACCTCTGGGGGTGTCAACATAATCATTAGAAGGATTTTTAGATATTAATAAATAAATGTTTTATGAAATGTGCTGCATATATGAAGGATGCTTTTTGCCTAAAAAATGAAGAAAAAAAATAATCCAGGAAACGGATATGCCTTTAATATATATGTCCTATATAATAAAAGAGGAATAGAAGAACCTTTTGTCACTAAGCATTATGGTTCTTATCTTGGTATTTAAAAGCAATGTAGCCTAGATTCCCCAAACTCTTTCATCTTGAAACACAAGGTTAAGAGAGAATGACTTACTATTCAGAAAGAGGTGTACATAAAAATAATTTTCAGTTGCAAAAGTAAACTAAAAGGGTCCAAAAATAACATCAGTTTTGACAAACCACTGTTTTTCTCACCACGTTGGCAAAAATGCTTATTATTGGATTTGTTTAAGGTGAGAATTGCTGAGTCACAGTATTTGGGATTTCAATAAACATCCCTTTTAGAGCACACCCAGAAAGGTCATGAGACTGGTTTCCTTCTTGCTCAGCATACAGTGATGTTACAGTTAAGGATTCTAGGTAATGACTTGCAAATGATGCCCACAATGTAATAGCACTTTTACCTCAAAATAGTCAGTGACCTCTTGAACTTACATTTGTTGTTCAGATGTTCAATCATTCAGTCGGGCCTAACTCTCCATGACTCTATGGACCGCAGCAGTCCAGGCATATCTGTCAGACACATCCACTCTGAACTTCCTCAAGCTCATGTTTATTTTTTCAATTACCTCATCTATCCATCTCTGCCTCTGCTGTCCCTTTCTTCATGTGCCTTCAATCTTTCTCAACATCAGAGTCTTCTCTAAAGAATCCTGTCTTCTCATGATTTGGCCAAAATATTTTTTTTAGCTTCATGATCAAACCTTTCATTGATTAACAAAAATTGTTAAGTGTTTTGTTGGCTTGTGATACTATTTATTTCTGCACCAATCATACAACCAACCAATCAGCTGCCCAGCTAATCAAACCAGCTAATTCAACAGTTGATCAGCCAACCAGTCGCCCAGCCAAATTCTTATAGAGGTTACTTTAGAGAGTTTTTCCCAGTGCATGCGTACAAAAAATCTCTTAATTTCCTACACTGAATTTGGGTTATATTCAAATAGATTCCACACATAGGGCCTCATTCAATTGCGATTTTGCCAATTGAATAGGGCTCTATATAAGCACAGAACATATAATTTTACAGAAGTTTTTAGTTAGTGAACTTCTATCCAAAAGCAGGTTCTTCACTAACTAAAAACTTCTGTTCTGTGCTTATATAGAGCCCTATTCAATTGGCCGAATCGCAATTTAATAAGGCTGATAGGTGGCAAGAAACTCTGTAACCCCATAACATCTAGTCTACTCAAATTCATCTTCACCTTTCCTTATACTTGGTAACTTGTTTCAATAGGTTTTCCATGTTACTCACCATGATGAGATTATAACATATATAGAGATTGCTTAGCTTAAGCTACAATCCCTATTTCCAACCTCAAAGAGTTCTCTGATTGGTCATTCAAACCCACTAATTACTGTGACTCGACCTCTGACCACAACAAGGCTGCCCTGTTCATCTTTTCTCTCAACCAACCCCTATTACCTCAAGTTCACAAGTTGAGGCTTCAGCTATTTTTTTAAAATGACAAAATGATTGTTCCAAATATGGTATATTTTAAAACTAAATATAATAAGTACTTCAACTGAATCCCAGTTGAATGGCATTTAAAAAACTGCCTATAGTAAAATTATTTTTTTCACCTGTTCCTTCCATTAAAGACAGTATTATAATTGCCAATAACTGCTAATTAACCACAAAGGCTCTGAATATATTATCTACAGAACAACACCATGTGAAAAAGAAAAGACTGGACCTGGTTATGGCGTGGTTTAAAATGATGCCATATTTTAAATCTCCACTGTTATGTTTTAAGTAAGTGGATCATATTATGTTGTCATGCCTGATTTATACATGTGTAGAATAAATGTGTATATATAATAAAAGTCATATATTGTCCTAAAAAAATGTATGTTTTTTGGTGGTTTTTTTTAACAGGGGTGCTTATTGGCAACACTCTCAACACTGTTTATTATTTAGATTACAATGTTTAATTTATAAGAATCATTCTAGTATAATATTGTATCTTTACAACTATAATCCTAGCGGTTAAATATTAGGAATACCAGGAGATGCTGAGTAGTTCTGTAGGAAAACAGGGGTCTCATTCAGTTGCGAATTGGCCAATTGAATAGGGCTCTATATAAGCACAGAGAATATTTTGTTTACAGAAGTTTTTAGTTAGTGAACTTCTATCCAAAAGCAAGGTCTTCACTAACTAAAACCTTCTGTAAAAAATATGCTCTGTGCTCATATAGAGCCCTATTCAATTGGTCAAATTGCAATTGAATGAGGCCCCAGGTCTGCTTGGATCATATACAGTAAGTATATTGAAAATGCCTTTTTTTCCCTTACTTTAATTACATGGGATGGTTTTTCAACAAATTTGCAGCCTTATTAAATTGCGATTCAGTAAATTTAAAAGGGCTCTATATAAGCACACAGCATATTTATTTTTCAGTTTTTAGTTAGTGAAGACCTTGCTTTTGGATAAAAGTTCACTAACTAAAAACTTCTGTAAATAAAATATGCTGTGTGCTTAAATAGAGCCCTTTTAAATGTACTGAATCGCAATTTAATAAGGCTTATGGTGTCTGAGTACATGCTTCAGCTTCATTTCACAGTCAACACTAACAAATTTACTCTCATGATGAATTTAATTAATGGATGAAACAACTCTCTGACTGAGCTCCTTCACTATACTCCAGTGGAAAGCTATGTTGGGTCTAAAGGCTTACCGGTTATGTAAATTTGTGGGTGTAGATAGAAAGATAGATAGATAGATAGATAGATAGATAGATAGATAGATAGATAGAGAGATAGATAGATAGATAGATAGATAGATAGATAGATAGATAGATAGATAGATAGATAGATAGATAGATAGATAGATAGAGAGAGAGATAGATAGATAGATAGATAGATAGATAGATAGATAGATAGATAGATAGATAGATAGATAGATAGATAGATAGATAGGTAGAGAGATAGATAGATAGATAGATAGATAGATAGATAGATAGATAGATAGATAGATAGATAGATAGATAGATAGATACTGAGGATAGATAGATAGATAGATAGATAGATAGATAGATAGATAGATAGATAGATAGATAGATAGATAGATAGATAGATAGATAGATATGTAGATAGATAGATAGATATGTAGATAGATAGATAGATAGATAGATAGATAGATAGATAGATAGATAGATAGATAGATAGATATGTAGATAGATAGATAGATAGTCAGATAGATAGATAGATAGATAGATAGATAGATAGATAGATAGATAGATAGATAGATAGATAGATAGATAGATAGATAGATAGATATGTAGATAGATAGATAGATAGATAGATAGATAGATAGATAGATAGATAGATAGATAGATAGATAGATAGATATGTAGATAGATAGATAGATAGTCAGATAGATAGATAGATAGATAGATAGATAGATAGATAGATAGATAGATAGATAGATATGTAGATAGATAGATAGATAGATAGATAGATAGATAGATAGATAGATAGATAGATAGATAGATAGATAGATATGTTGATAGATGGATAGATATGTAGATAGATAGATATGTAGATAGATAGATAGATAGATAGATAGTCAGATAGATAGATAGATAGATAGATATGTAGATAGATAGATAGATATGTAGATAGATAGATAGATATGTAGATAGATAGATAGATATGTAGATAGATAGATAGATAGATAGATAGATAGATAGATAGATAGATAGATAGATAGATACATAGATAGATACATAGATATGTTGATAGATAGATATATAGATATATAGATAGATAGATAGATAGATAGATAGATAGATAGATAGATAGATATGTTGATGGATAGATATGTAGATAGATAGATATGTAGATAGATAGATAGATAGATAGATAGATAGATAGATAGATAGATAGATAGATAGATAGATTGATAGATAGATAGATAGATAGAATGGAAATATCTTCTAGATTTGTGTTAGTATTTTTTGCTTAGTAATTTCTAAGTCAACATTCTGGGGCGATATACTAAGCATCTCAGGTTATCTCCCGTCTAATTTCCTATGACATTATCTCAGCAATTCTCACCTCATTCCTGTATGTTCATACTGTAAACAAATTAATTTCCCTCTAAGTTCAAGTCAATGGAGTTCCACCGAAACTGAGCATAATGCAGCAAACTGCGGAAAGCAAGCAGAGTTCACTATCCCATCTGGATATATTTAATTATTATTTTTTTTTGTTCTTGTATCATTTTGAAAGAAGGAATTGGTAAGTGAAAAGTCAGTGTCATTTGCTTTTGTATCAATCTCTCAGTCTTGAAAGGTGATAGACTTGCTGTTTATTTTACCACATAAAGAAAACCTGGTAGACTGTTTTCACATCATGCATTATGTATATAATCTCACAGACATATCCTATGGTGTATTCCTTCAATTTATAGCAACATTTAATCATCAACCAGTTCAGAGTAAAGTGCTTTAAAATCCTGAATTGTAAGGGTTAAGTTAATATTCAGACCAGAGATGACACACCCTGCCTCTTCTTCGTAGGACCAAAGCATCAATTCACTTTAGTTTACTGTTCTCCAGAGACAGGAAACTTTAACAAATATAATTATAAAGCATTGGGTTTAAGTGGCGCCCTGTAACGTCTTGGTTGCTGTTTTCCTTACTGTCGTGTTCTTTACAAGCCTGCCAAAATATTTTGATTTTACTTGAAGGGGGAAAACATATTTTTTTTGACAAACCAAGAGAAAACGTGACAGAGTCAGTGTTTTCATAATAGGTCTTCCTGTGTGTCTGCCCAGTGTTAGAAGAGAGAGAATATAGTAACGTGTTTTAGTACTGGGCTGACTTCTCTCTTGAGCACAATATCTATAGGAGTGATGGATTGCTCCTTATTGACGAGGAAGCTTGAGTGCTAGGGAAGATGATGGTAGAAAGGCTGGGGGTGTTCTTAAACTAGTAGGTGAGTGAGAGGGACTAGATAGAAGAAATGAGGTAGAAAGTGTTGAGGGGTTAGGGATAAATTAATTACCCATGGTGGAGGAGATGTAGGAGAGTTAGTATAGTCAATAGGGAGGTCATGATAAGTACCATATTTATTGGCGTATAACACGCACTTTTTCTCCCTGAAAATAGGGGGCAAATTATGTGTGCGTGTTATACGCTGATGTGCGTGTTATACGCCCTCCTCAACCTCCCTCCTCAACCCCCCTCCTCAACCTAAACCCCCCTCGTCAACCTAAACCCACCCAAATACCTCCCCCTCTCCCTTTCCCCTCACTTACCTGCTTCTGCTACAGCCTCAGCTGCAGGTAAGTGAGGGGAAAGGGAGAGGGGGAGGTATTTAGGGGGGTTTAGGTTGAGAAGGGGGGTTGAGGAGGAAGGTTGACGAGGGAGGTTGAGGAGGGGGTTGAGGATGAGGAGGGGGGTTGAGGATGAGGAGGGGGGTTGAGGATGGTGGGGTTGAGGATGATGAGAGAGGCTGAGTATGAGGAGGGAGGTTGAGGAGGGGGGGTTGAGGTGCGTGTTATACGCCGGTGCGTGTTATACGCCGATAAATACGGTAATTGAAATAGAGAGTGCTTCAAACCTGCAAAGACATAGCAACCTAAAGTGTAGGATTGTTATTGTAAGAAGCTTGCCAGGGAAACTGGAGAGCTAGAATTATTAACAGTAAATGAGAAATTGGATTTGACGAGCATTACTGAGACATGAATTTGAAATGATTCTCGGTTAATTTGGAAGGTTATATGGTAGAAGAGGAGGATGGGTCTGTATGTTAGGCTTGATTTAAAGCTTATAGTCAGAGAAGATATGTAACTAGTGATAATTTTGAAACAAATAGTGGAAGAACAAATCCTAGAAAATATAGGTAGAAATATGCAATTTACACCAAAATAAGTGAAAGTGAGGAATTACAATTATTGCTTCAGATGACAAATTCTAATAATGGGAGATTTGAACTATTCAGAAATAAACTGGGTGAATGAGAGCAGTAGATCATTATTTGGTCAAAGTAATACAAGAAGCTACTAGAAAGGAGGTTATCTTGGATATCGTCATCTCTAATAATACTGAAATAATATCAAATGTTGAAATAGAGGAAACCTTAGGTGACAGTGATTATAACACAGTATCATTTAAAGATGAGTTTCAAAGACATTATTATTATAGTTCATTTATAACGCGCCAACATATTCCGTAGCGCTGTACATAAGTTACGCTTCTTTAAAGAGATGAGTTTTAAGTGAGGTTTTAAATATTTTGAGGAAGGATAATATGGTGGAGTGAACCAAGGAGTTCCAGAGACTAGGGGCAGCACGAGAAAAGTCCTGGAGGCGGGAGTGAGAGGAGGTGACAAGAGTTGTAGAAAGAAGGTCATTAGCAGAACGAAGAGGGCGGGTGGGGGAGTATTTGGAGATGAGAGCAGAGATGTAAGGGGGAGTGTTATTGTTGAGAGCTTTGTAAGTTAGGGTCATGATTTTAAATGTTATTCTTGAGGCTAAGGGAGGCCAGTGGAGTGATTGACAGAGAGGTTATGCCGACACTGAACATTGTGTATGTAGATGTTATAAGGGGCTCTTTTTTTTTTTTTTTGTGAAAAGTGAGAATACAATTAAACACCAGTGTTGTAAATGCACTTTAGTATAAATGATAACAGTAAAAGATAACACAATTCCGTTTTTATAATATAACATAACATTTTCTATTGCTTTATCTTTTTACTGTAATTCTTTTCTCCTTGTTTCTTTTTTCACCTTTTCTTAATTCTAACACCAACAAATCTATGCTTATAAACATTTTATATAGTAAATGAATAATATTTCTCAGAACCGTATTTATCTTTTCTTCTGCTTTTATATGTCAGATTTTTTACATAAGAAATACAAATTTTAGGTCTAATATTGTAAACATTTTTTTTATAGTAAGTAAATAACATATTACTAATAAACCCTTTTTTCCCTCTTTTTTCTTAACTATTTCTGTTTATAACCATATTCACAGCTTAATAATATTTATATTTTGTGAAAGTTATTAAACTCTCAAATTTACTTTGTATAGATTTTAAATATTTAAATAATAACTTCAGTTCAGAGGAGAGCATCCAAGGTCCTCGTTTTTACGATGAGCCGGATTGTATTCTAAGAATGGATACAGGGGTGGTTCTCTCGCAGTGTATGGAGCAATTAGCACATAGAAAATATTGGCATATGGAAATTTTCAAAATTTTTACAGAGGAGGCACATGGTTATCTCAGCGTATCCCTTATCAGAGTCCTTGAGGTTTCTGCACATTCTATTTCGATTGTGAAATGGAACTTTCTTCTTCTTGTACTTCTGATCTGGTGTTTCTTCTGTTTGAGTATGGATGGTCTTTTGGTCCGCTTTGTATTAGAGAAGTTTGATTTTGCCCCACATTGTTTGGAGTTGGTAAATTTCACAAATGGTCCATTGTTTCACCTTCCTCGGAAGTATGGATTGTGTGATGTCTACCTTCTTTTGATATGTACAGTCTAAAAGGAAAGCCCCAAGTATACGTGTATCCATGCTTTGTAATCGAAGGGTTTCAGGAGTTTCATTTTGTATAAGGTAGTGGGTGACAAGACCGAGAAGATAGCTGGTTGACCTCCTTCAATTCCAGGAACACCATATCTAGCTGCTTTCATGGATAAGACTTTTGTAGAAAAATAATGGATTCTGACGATCACATCTCTTGGTCTCACATTGGAGGATTGGGGAGCTCTTAGGACTCCATGAATCCTGTCCATCCCAAGTTCTTCTGTACCTAGAGATGGTAAAAGTTTGGCACATAAATCTTTCATATATGTAGATCTTGTACGGACTCCCGTAAATTACGTATGTTAATGTTTGGCATTCAAGATCTATTTTCTTGATCCTCTTGTATGATTGTAAATAGATTGTGTTCCTCTTTAAGCTCAAACAGATAATTTTCCATTTCCATGTGTGACTTAGGAAGTTAATTATATTTGTCTTCTAATTCGAAAACTTTGGTATTTAAAACTTTTATTTCTGCTTTTAATTCCACAGAAACCCTTTGTATCACAGCTGTAATTTCTAATCTAATAGATTAAATTAATTATTTCAAGTCTTGAATATCCTCTTTAGTGCTGGGTGTGAAAGTCTCTGTTCCACTGTTTGGTGATTGTTTATCTGGAGTAGTGAGGTGTTGGGAAGAATGCACCTTTTGTTTTGTAGAGCAATAATCTTGGATCTTCATTTTGAAGAACGTCTGTTAGAGACCCCGCCATCTTGCCTGCTTTATTCATTCGTTCAGTTAGGTAATACTGAAGAGGTTATAAATGCAGATGGTAGCTAGAAGCTAGTAGAGTCCACAGAGAATTTGTAAACTTAAATTAGGTAATACCGAATATGCTATATTTGCAGTTGATCTGCAAGATGGCAGTAGAGCATGCAGAGAAGTTGTTAGCTTCAGTTAGATATTACTGAAGACTTTATAATTGCAGTTGGTAGATAGATGGCAGGAGAGTACATAAAGAGGTTGTAAACAAAGAATAACTCTTACTGTGCTATCTTTTTCAACAAGAAAAACTATTATTTAATATTCAAAGCAAAGAGAAATAAGCTGTTGGGTCTTCTCTTAAACAAAATCCACAATTATACAGCTTATTGTCTGTACAATCTTCAAATTGTAACATAGCATAAATCACCAGTAATTACGTAAATTAGTACTGTATACGTTTTTCACTAATCTTAAGCAAGATGTTGATCAGTGTTTCAGAGTCTCCTTTGTTCTGGTTCAGCAGCAAATCTCAGGGTAAAAAGTTGCCAAACTTAATTTTAAAAGCCAGCTGGTCATATATATTGATTTGGTGATAGATAAGTAACTTTATATTTTAATCTATATGGTTTTTCAGCAGAGCTCATGGAACACACATCCTCTCTCCTTGAATTTTATCTCCGCCAACAAAGACTCTTAATTTTAAAAGGGTACATTTTAATCATCTAAGGGCAGCAATAAATGTATAAACCTACAGGTAAAAAAATGCAGAAATTTTTTTTACACTTTAGGCTTCATGAAATATACGTACATGTCAGCACATATCATGTAGATGTAAAAGTAAAGAGTAAATAACAACCCATGTGGCTTAAGAATGGATTAAATATCAATATAAGGTAAAAAGCAGGAATTTTAATTATACACGAAAGAGTGAATGTAGTTTTTCTGTGTAAGGAATATATAACAAATCCCAACAAATGTTATTAATTTCAGTAAAATTGTAATGATCTTTTCATTTTCTAAGGAGAGAAAGCCTAGACTAGCATAGTAAGACCATGGCTAGGAAGATGAGCCTTAAAACATCTTTTTACTTTTATCAATGGGAGGAAAGCTAGGAAAGAAAATATTGGAACCATACAATGTGAACCAGGCCAATTGATAAGGACCAGGAAAAGACAGGTGAGCTAAATAAGTAATTTTCTACTTTATATACAAGGGCATTACCAATAGTTAGGAATATGCAACAAAATGGGGTGCACTGCCTTCATCAAATAGTGGATTAGCAAGGAAAAAACTAAAAGAGACAGGAAATAATAACTGTAATAAAGCCCCAGGTCCTGATGGAATACATCAAACGGTAGTGAGGAAACTTGGTTCTGTAATGGCAAAAACATTATAGCTAATATTTAAAGACTCACTCTCCACAATTTTGGTATCATTTGAATAAAGAAAAGCAGGTAATATCTTTATTTAAGAAGAAAAAAAAACATAACTTTAAACATAAGCCTTAGTTCTGTAGTTGGGAATATGTTAGAAGTTTTAATAAGAGATATATCCATGTGAACAAGCTAATATGTAGGAAAATACGGGTTAATGAGAAATAGGTCATGTCACGCAAATCTAATTCCTTTATATGAGGAGTCAAGTAGGAATTTGGACCAAGGCAACTCAGTGGGTGTAGTCTTTTGGGATTTTGCAAAGGCAAAATTTACAGCTTTGACTTTTGTGACTTAAATATTATTTTCAGACCCCCAGGGAATATAATAATAATAATAATAATAATAATAATAATTTTGTTTTCAGCAACTAAGTTTTGTACTCTTCTGTCTATATACTCAATTATGTTATTGCATACCGGATTTTGTATGTAATTGTACTCATGCTGCTGTATCATAGTAATTAAAGATAATATAACAGTTTTTTTTAATGATTTTTAGTCCCGCGGGTCGTAGGTATGATGGTAAAGTGCAACAGGGTCGTAGGGATGAGCGCCTATGCCATTCATCTTCTTCGGCGCTCCTTGCCTGGCCGCAACCGCAGTTTCCCTGTTGCGTTACCAACAGATTTTGCCAAGCCCGGCTGCTGACAACTATATATGTGATTTCCAGTCTCAGTTTATTAACTGTAAAGATTTGGTATCACCTTCACAATATTTAACACTTTGCCTCTTAGTTGCAGATTATTAGTTAGTGTTTTAAAGTACAAGTCTCCCCTAAAATCTCCTATTGGATTTGTGGTAAATATGATATATAGCTCAGTGATTACTACTATGGTGATTGTGTATAGTTCTTCACAGGCAAAAAGCTCCTAAAATGCTGACTTTGATTCACAATGAGATTCGGAGTTCAGATTTAGCTCAGTGAAAGACGCCATGGGGCTACGGTGCATTGCAATGCTTCACAGCCACTCTGTTTAGTGAATATCAACCATCTTGAATTTACGAAGCCTCACAAGTGACTGTGATAAATGTAAATGGCAATTTACCCCATAGGAAATGCAAGTGCATAGTAAATGAAGGGATGCACATCACAGCCCCTTGTGGTAATTAGCAAATACCCACCAATTAATTCACCTCTCACTGAAATTTCATCTCCATTTCTATAAGAAAGATTTGCAGGCATAAATTTTAGCAAAAAAAAAATCCAAAAGGTTCAGTTTATGATGATACAAACAAAACGATGGTACATCTAGCAAGTGAGGATAAAAATTGGGACAAAATAATGGATTTAAATATCCCCATTTCCTGAGTTTTCTATAGGAGCTATTATTCTTACAGAGTTAAAATGTGTGCCCCTAGAGAAGTAGCTCCCATAAAAAAACATAGGAAGTGCAAGTATTTATGTTTTACCTTTGTTTATCCCCAATTTATCCCCCACATTTATTCCTCCTCAGTAAATATAGCCTATTGTGCATTATTTATTAACTAGAATTGAAAAGTATTGCTAGCAAAAGTGGAGGTATTAACACTACTTTCCAGAGAGAAACACAGGACAGAGATAGAAAGAGACATGAGAGGGAGAGAGAGAGAGAGATAGAAAGAGACATGAGAGAGAGAGAGATAGAAAGAGACATGAGAGAGAGAGATACATAGAAAGAGACATGAGAGAGACACGAGACAGACAGAGAGAGACACATGAGAGAGAGAGAGAGAGAGAGAGAGAGAGATAGAGAGAGATACTAAGAGACATGAGAGAGAGAGAGAAAGAGACATGAGAGAGAGAGAAAGAGTGATAGAAAGAGACATGAGAGAGAGTGATTGAAAGAGACATGAGAGAGAGAGATAAAAAGAGACATGAGAGAGAGAGAGAGAAAGAGCGATAGAAAAAGACATGAGAGAGAGAGATAGAAAGAGACATGAGAGAGAGAAAGAGACATGAGAGAGAGAGAGAGTGATAGAAAGAGACATGAGAGAGAGAGAGAGTGATAGAAAGAGACATGAGAGCGAGAGATAGAGACATGAGAGAGAGAGAGAGAGAGAGAGCGATAGAAAGAGACATGAGAGAGAGAGTGATAGAAAGAGACATGAGAGAGAGAGAGAGAGAGTGATAGAAAGAGACATGAGAGAGAGATAGAAAGAGACATGAGAGAGGGAGATAGAAAGAGACATGAGAGAGTGATAGAAAGAGACATGAGAGAGAGAGAGATAGAAAGAGACATGAGAGAGGGAGATAGAAGGAGACATGAGAGACATAGAAAGAGACATGAGAGAGAAAGAGAGAAAGATACATGAGAGAGAGAGTTATAGAAAGAGACATGAGAGAGAGAGAGAGAGAGAGTGATAGAAAGAGACATGAGAGAGAGAGTGATAGAAAGAGACATGAGAGAGAAAGATGGAAAGAGACATGACAGAGGGAGAAAGAAAGAGACATGAGAGAGAGAGAGAGAGAGAGAGAGAGACATAGAAAGAGACGAATTGGGAGATGGAGATTTTTTTGCCAGTGCCAAGCCGGGTGGGGTGGGGGGGGGGGGGATGAGGTGGCAGGGGGTCCTACACTGCGGACAAAGAAATAAATCTAACATCCAAAAAGAAGTAATTAAATTACACAGCACAGACGCGGGGCCCTGGTGCATTGCACCACCCGCACCGACGGTTACTCCACCCCGAAACCCAAGAAGTGAAGGTTATTTTTCACCACAGATGATTACAGTCGGATGATATCATTACAAATTAGTTTTTTATGAAATTGGGGTAATGCTGCCAGACCGGTATTTATAGGGGAAGAAACAAGGCCTCCATTCCATGTAGAAATTCTCAGAAGGCTGACACGCGACTACAGGAATTTTGAATATTTTTTGGTTCCTGGCAAAAAGAAGCCTGTAAAACTTACTGACTCTCACCCAGGGATGTTTGCCTGGAGCTCTTTAGCATGTGTCTGAGTCTGAATCTCAGTCGTTTTTATAGCAATGATGCAGAATGGTACCCACTACTGGGGTGCGCATTGGGCGGCACCTCCTTGGGGGTGGTACTCATGTGCCTTCCCCAAGGCCTGCTCCTACCCCTTTGTCTCTCCTCTTCTACCTAGTCCTTATCCCTCGTGTCTCTCCCACCTCCTCCTCCTTGTTTCTCTCCCTCTCCTTGTCCCCCCCCCCCTCTCTGTCGCTTAACTCTGTGTGCCGGGGCTTGGATGATGGCTCCTCTCTCTGCTCACCCCTGCTCGCATCTGAGTCATCTGACCCGGAAGAAGAAGAGCCGGGAGGGTGAGGAGCCATCACCCAAGCACCGGCACACATAGGCAAGAGACAGGGGAGAGGGGGAGATAAACAAGGGGGAGCCGTTAACATGCAGCACTTAGGCGATGGAGGCAATGAAACACGCAGGATCGCCTTAGGAAATGCAGGATCCTCTTAGGTTGTAAGCAGTTGATAAACGTGGGACTTTCTAAAAAAAAAAAATGTTGAGATAGGAAAAATACAAAGTTAAAGGCCAAACAGCGCAAAGCAAAAAACATGAAAAAAAATAATACAACAATAACATCACACACAGCACGGGGGAACAGCCAGGACGTCTGGGAGTGAGGTGGAACGCGAATTTAAGTATTATTAATTAAGTATTTTATTTTGTCGAGTTTCGTCACTCTAAAATTAGCTAAGCGAGAAAAAAAATGGCGGGCAAATAAAATGAAAACGAGGCTACACGACCCTGGACTGCGCAAAACACCGCCAACCACATACCACTTTCACCCAGGAACCCAAGAGGTACAAAATAGCGCTTTAAACAAATCAACCAACGGTTTGCCCTCTCGCACACAGCCTATTTCTAATACACTGCTACAACATTCATAAAACTGTCTCCTCAGGGCAGCAACAGTCCCACTGGACATTATATGATGCAGGACAATAAGAAGAGATTGTTACCTCTTCAGGCTATTGATTGTTACATATATTACAAAAAGGTAAACTATATTAATTTATTATTCAATTAATTCATTAATTAGTATTTAAAAAAATATAGAGATGAGCTAAAGGACACGCGAGGAGAGGCTCGCAATGAGCGCCGAAGGTCCTTAGAGTATAAAAAGCTTAACATTGTGTGGCAAACAGCATTGCCATGGCTTCACATTTTATTGACCATCATTTTTTTGACGGGCAAGTCACTAGTATATATATTGGAAAGGGGTCATGGGGGTGTGTATATATATATATATCACTGTGAACCTAATTTATGTACAGAGCTAGGGAATATGTTGGCGCGTTATACCTAAACTATCTATAATAATAATAATATATATAATGTTCGCACAGCAGGGGAGGGGGGTGGCGGCAACATCAGGGACAGCCCTGGGTGGCAAAAGCTACAGGACCCATGGAATGGAGGCCCACATTTTTACTAGTTTGATCACTATGCTTGCATATAAGACTATCCCAAGGCTTAATCAAGACTTATATTTAGATTAATATATTTCTTATCTTCCATCAAAAATTATGTTTCTATTATTTCAGAAAGAACAATATATTATTTATACATGGAATTATATTGATATGGAATCTACCATTTTAGTTTCTGCTGATCAACTTATTGAAGTGGGAGGAGACGTTGAATGAAGTAATAAAGCATCTATCTGCCCAGTGTGAATATGGCAATAGTGATGTCGCGAACCTCGAACGAGAACCGCCGCAAATGTTCGCGAACCGGCGAACCCGGCGAACCGCCATAGACTTCAATTGGCAGGCGGATTTTAAAACCCACAGGGACTCTTTCTGGCCACAATAGTGATGGGAAGGTTGTTTCAACGGGACTAACACCTGGACTGTGGCATGCCGGAGGGGGATCCATGGCAAAACTCCCACAGAAAATTACATAGTTGATGCAGAGTCTGGTTTTAATCCATAAAGGGCATAAATAACCTAACATCCCCCTCCATCATCATCCTCCCCTGTATCTCTTTACCCCCTCCCTCGTCATCCTCCCCTGTGTCTCTTTTCCCCCTTCCTCATCACCCTCCCCTGTGTCTCATCCCCCCTCCCTCATCATCCTCCCACCTCCCTCATCATCCTCCCCTGTATCTCTTTACCCCCTCCCTCATCATCCTCCCCTGTGTCTCTTCCCCCTCCATCATCATCCTCCCATGTGTCTCTTTCCCCCCTCCCTCATCATCCTCCCCTGTGTCTCTTTTCCCCCTCCCTCATCATTTTCCCCTGTGTCTCTTCTTCCCTCCCTCATCATCCTCCCCTGTGTCTCTTTCCCCCCTTCCTCATCACCCTCCCCTGTATCTCTTTACCCCCTCCCTCATCATCCTCCCCTGTTTCTGTTTCCCCCTCCCTCATTTTTCTCCCCTGTGTCTCTTCCACCCTCCCTCATCATCCTCCCCCCTCCCTTGATGATAAGAGGGGAAAGAGACACAGGGCTAAGTGTGAGGGGTGTTAGGGTAAGGGGTGTTAGGGATAAGGGTGAGGGGGTTAGGTGTTAGGGTGAGGGGTGTTAGGGCTAAGTGTGAGGGGTGTTAGGGATAAGTGTAAGGGGTGTTAGGTCTTAGGGATAAGTGTGAGAATGTTAGGGTTAGGTGTTAGGTTGATGGGTGTTATGGATAAGTGTGAGGGGTGTTAGGGTTAGGGTAAGGGGTGTTAGGGATAAGTGTGAGGGGTGTTAGGGTTAGGTGTTAGGGTAAGGGCTGTTAGTGATAAGTGTGTGGTGGTATTAGGGTTAGGTGTTAGGGTGAGGGGTGTCAGGGATAAGTGTGGGGGGTGTTAGGGTGAGGTGTTAGGGATAAGTGTGAAGGGTGTTAGGGTAAGGGATGTTAGGGTTAGGTGTTAGGGTAAGGGCTGTTAGGGATAAGTGTGAGGGGGTATTAGGGTTAGGTGTTAGGTTGATGGGTGTTATGGATAAGTGTGAGGGGTGTTAGGGTTAGGGTAAGGGGTGTTAGGGATAAGTTGAGGGGTGTTAGGGTTAGGTGTTAGGGTGATGGGTGTTAGGGGTAAGTGTGATGGGTGTTAGGGTAAGGGGTATTAGGGTTAGGTGTTAGGGTGAGGGGTGTTAAGGATAAGTGTAAGGGGTGTTAGGGTGAGGCATGTTAGGAATAAGTGTGAGAGGTGTTAGGTCTTAGGGATAAGTGTGAGGGGTATTAGGGTTAGGTGTTAGGTTGATGGGTGTTATGGATAAGTGTGAGGGGTGTTAGGGTTGGGTGCTAAGGTGAGGGGAGGATGATGATAAGGGGGGGAAGAGACACAGGGGTGTCCTTGCAGCAGAGATCAAAAGAGTCCCTCAGGACTGTATTGCACACTGTGTACAGTAGCCTAGCTATGGTTTTCCCTATTGATGCAGTATCACCTACACTCTCCCTCCTCTCAGTAAGACTGCAAGTTAGTTATGATTCCAAAATGGCTGCTGTCCATGAGGTAGAAGGGTGTGGAAGGCAGGGTATGATGCTGATTGGCTGGAATGTGTCTGCTGACTGTGAGTTGCAGGGTCAAAGTTTGCTCAATGATAAAGTATAGGGGGCGGGTCGAATATCGCATATGTTCGCAGTTCGCCGCGAACGCGAACATGCTATGTTCGCCGGGAACAGTCCGCCGGCGAACCATTCGCGACATCTCTATATGGCAACTAAAACTGACAGTGCTTTCCACACAACTAATGGAAACGCATTAATTTACCAGGACACATTCCGGAGAGACTGACAGAATCAGGTAAAAAAAGCCACATAATACAATAAGAATAATTGCATGTAAAAGTTAAAATGTAAAATTTGTTGGGGGTTATTGACATTATCAAATTAAGTTATTCAAAATATCCTATAGAAACAATCTGGCCATAGTGGTCCTTTAATTATAGAAAATGATCGAAGTGTGTATGTCTCAGAGGTAGCATTTCTATCCATAGCTGTAGCCTAGAAGTCTAGGATTCTGCATGAGCCATTAGAGATGTTTCTTACATTTAAGAAAGATTTGAACCCAAATACACTATGCACTAGTTATTTTAGTTAATACTTATTTTTTAGGCCAGTTGATGTTCAATAGTAAAGAGATCTGTATGATAGAGGTGACTCAAACATGAAACTTACCAAGAAACTCAGTTCACAACAGGGTGACAGCAATCAGAATATAATGCCCCATTGTTCATATAATCTTTCTTTGCCTATTAGGCTCATAGGAATACAGAGATATCGTTCATAAACCAGTCGATAGGAATCAGACAACTTTCAGTCCAACTGTTGCAGTCTTGGAACAAAGGGCCATTTATAAATGGGTCTATGGGCCAGATTCACTAGGCCTCACTGGGACTAAGAAGAGGTTGCCATGCCTATAATGTAGCACTGATCAGTGGCCAATAATCACGTAGCAATGTTCCTCTCAAACACTTTTATTCTCTTAAATGACTGTCAAAGAACTATACAACATAATAGTGGGGTGTCTATTCCCAAGAATATTATAATACCTGCATATTCACACCCTGTCTCCCTCCTGTGCCCTCTTCAAGACCCCTTCCCATAACAGCTTCCCCTCCCCGAGACCCTTTCCCATGGCTGCCCCACCAAGACCCCTTTCCATAGCTGCTTCCCTTATCTTCTGCCTGCCTGAAGCCCCTCTGCCTGCAGGAAAGCACCAGGAAGGCGCTCTCAGCAGCCATCTTCACAAAGCACCCAGTCCATCTCAAAATCTTCTTTTTAAAACAGACACAAAACAATTTCCGGTCAGGGGATGTGTCCAAGGAGGACCAGGGGAGACCATGGGGGGGCTGAGGTCGTTTGGACCAAGGGGGCCCCTACACTACAGAAAAATAATGCAAAACAAAAATAATACACAGCACTGCCCCCAGAGGTGGGCTATGGTGCACTGCACCACCTACACCATTGGTAGATCCATGGTATTGGTCACTAAGCCTGTATATTTGCAATTACCGATCACCACTGTCTGTGCTTAGGGGGCCTATTTTTAATTAAGCTGTGTTAGTAAATACAGTGACACTTACTGTGATTTACTGTATTCACATTCCCAGCTCTTTATGGCCAACATATTTCTGTGAAGTTTTGTAATTCTCACATAGTTATCTGGCCTTACTCACTACTTTGAAAAATCTGTACTTAAATGATAAATTAAAATAAATTGCTCCTGGGTATGACTATATTGTAGATTATCTTTTTTCAAGTTAGTTAACATTTCTATCTATGTGGGACAGGATACACATTACTAAGCACTAAATGTAATTTACTCCAATCATCCCTTTGAATTATCAATGTTAAATGCTGTATCTGCAGCCTTATTTTCCATAGGTTAATCAGCCCCATAAAATATACAAATAACTAGTAGTTTCGGATCTATACTGTTATAGTTATGGCATATGTCCGCCGCAGCAGTGCAACGACCAGCCGCTGGATGGTGCTGTCAAGATTTTGCAGCACTGACGATATGTTAGAGAAGTTCTAAGCTTAGAATGGTAGCCTAACCCTTAAACTAACCCTAACAGTTTACCTAAGCCTTGACTCTATGATATGGCACTGGAATATGGGCAGCACCATCTAGTGGTTGGTCACCGCACTGCAGCGACAGACTGGTGCCTTAACCATAACAAGACAGGACTGTAGTTTCTGCTATCACATCACATATATAGTTCTCAGCAGCCGGGCTTGCCAAAATCCGTTGGTAACGCAACAGGGAAACTGCGAGCTCGCGAAGCGGACAGGCAAGGAGCGCCAAAGGCACTCATCCCTGCAACTTTATACGGCTTAGGCAGGGAGCGCCACTTTACGACGACCCCGCGCGACTTTACCATCATACCTACGACCCGCGGGACTACACATCAACAGAAAACTTAAATACACAATTCACACTGCGAGAACCGTAGCACTTTGAAAAAATAGCATGAAAAAAAATGTCCAAAAGGAAACCGCGACTTACATAAAAAAAAAATACGAGCCGCAAAAAATACAGACTTAAAGGCCAAACCACGTACAGCGAAAAACACGTAAACCACACAAAATACAAACCAAAATAAAAATAAACATCACACACAGCAAGGGGGGACACCCAGGACGTCTGGAAGTGAGGTTACACGTCAATTTAAGTCCAATTTCCAGAGTTTCGCCACTGGAAAATCCCCTAAGCGAGTGAAAAAATGGCTGCCGAAAAAAACAAAAACGAGGCTACACGACCCCTAAACACACAAAACTCCGCCACACACTTACGACTTTTACACAGGACCGTACGAGGTATCAAATACACTATTACGAAGGACGCAAAATGATACAAACCAGCCTAACACCTACACAATTGCAGCCATTTTACAACACTAACTTGCACATACTAACATTCACATTACAAAATGCGGAACTACACAGCTTCACAAACGGCTTCCCCTCGCGCACGCAGCCTATTTAAACTATACACTGCACATATAGCTGACACTTACACCTTAGGTCACCAAGAATGAAAATGTACATTGTATGCTGCAGGAACATCAAAACAGATTGTAAGCTCTTAAGCATATTGGTTGATGCATATATTCATTACAAATAGGTAAAGTATATTCATTTATGATTTAATTTAATTAATTATTTAATTAATTATCATAAAAAAATACATATACAGAAAAATTTAAAAAACATCACACGATCGCAATAAACGCCAAAGGCGTTCACTGCACGCCTCAGAAGCAGCACCAACGGTATGTCACAGGAGCAAAACTACACCAGGGGAGACACTCGCAATGAGAGCCAAAAGGCCATCAGCATGGACCTTGCAATCAGCGCCAAACGGGCTCTGAGAGCCCCAAAGAAACAACCCAGAGGCTTGCAATCAGCGCTGAAGGTACTCACACAACAAAAACACTTACCGCACTTTGACGGTCAAGTCGTTAGTAATACATAATCAGCAAATGATTCTCTAACATTCAGTGCCAGCAGCAACAATTAGCACTGACAAAACCATGTTTTTGTCTGGAGCGTCCCCCCTCAATCTCACACACAGAATAAATAAAATAAAATAAATAAAAATAGGAAAACTAGAGCTACAAAAGGTAGAGACTTTGTAAAAATGTAAAAACAGGTTAAAGCTAACCTCTGCCTTTTGAGAAATAGGGGCACTTGTGGACTAAAGAGGTACAGGTATTTTTTAAGGACCACTGTAGTGCATTTACCGCAGACCTCGAATCCCGCACCACCGCACGTGCAACCCAGTTGTGTCTTTCCTTCAGGACCTGCGGCTAACCTGTGGGCCCAGTACACGTACGAATGGCCCACTATCCATAGTTGCCTCTGTCCTCCTGAAAGCAGAAAGCAACATCCATTAGACCACTGCTCTAGGCCTGACATAGGATCGAAAGCGTTCTGACTCCCATCTACCGATGCGCTTTACTGCAGCACCGGGCAAACCTAGCCTGGCTGCCTCCGTGGCTGCCCCAATACGGAAAGAGTGTGTCCCAAACTCTGACTGATCTAGTCCGAGACGCTGCAATGTGCTTTTTAACACTCTTTTGAATTGGTAACTGGATAACGCCGTACCATCGGCGTGAACCAGCAGCGAACATTGTCCTGCCGGTCGCTGTGTGAGGTACTCCTCAGTACAAGCATAGGGGCAACACTCTGTGCCAACCTGGTGCAGAACCACCTCCTTTCCTTTTCCCACTTGGTCGGTCTTAGACCTCCGTAACCATATCACTACCGTGCCTTCTCTCAGGCAGGTATCCACCACTTGCAGTCCCCCAGAACCGTGTGTACTGTTCCCGACTAACTCCCCTATCCGAAACGCTCCGAAGAACGACAGGGAAAAAGCAGTATGGAAAAGTAGAGAATCAAAGGGGGTTCTGCAAACCACCACCAACACCTGAGCCATTCTCAGTAACAAGGAAAAGGTAATCGGCCGCCTGTTATCCGGCCTGCGATCACCGTTGAACATTACGTGCACTACCTTGCGCACTAGAAACTCCTTTGTAAGGTCCCTCTGCCCTGCCAACTTAAACATGAAAGCCAGCGCCGTGACCTGTCTCCCTACTACGGCTATTGTTTCGCCTTGCTCGGCGCACCGAAGCAGGTACCAGAGCAGGATCCCTAGGGTCTTATATTCCGTCGTAGTACCACCAGCCATTGCCACTAGGCCATTCCATTTTGCCCACACGCGTCTTTACGCGGTCCAGAGACTGTCTGACGAGTCTTGTCACCTGGCAGCTCCAAGCTCCAAGAGCTACAAGGGAATGCATTCCCCCAGGGCTTCGCCTGAGGGGCCAATGCCCTGAACCTCTCCTCCTGAAACCGAGAAAGGGCATAAGCGATCCCGTTCTCTACCCCTGGATCGTGCCTCGCCTGGAACCATATTTTCAGTCGGAGGCAGCATAGTACCAAATGACGGAGTAGTCGTACTACCGGTATGGATGTGGCCCTAATTTATTTACGGCTTCCACCACCCCCTTCTTATCTGTGTGGAATATAACGCGCCGGTCCCGGAAAGCCGGACCCAGATGTGTACTGCTGCCACAATGGGGAATAACTCAAGGAATGCGAGGTTCTTTGTCAAACCTGCCAATACCCATTCCTCCGGCTAGGCCGCGACACACCATCTCCCCTGGAGATATGCCCCGCAACCTACTGGTCCTGATCCATGCGTGTAGAGTTCAAACTCTGCGTTGGTGGCACTCTTCTTTTGAAGAAGCGCAAAACCATTAAACTCAGCAAGGAAAACTGACTATACCCTTGAGTCGTCCAGCATGGCCCAAGAGACTTTAATGAAATGATGTGGTCTCGTGATGCCTGCGGTAGCCAGTGACATTCTCCTACAGAATATCCTCCCCATGGGGATAATCCTGCATGCAAAGTTCAGCTTCCCTAAGATAGATTGCAACTGTCGCAGGGACACCCTAAGCGCGCCTTGCAGCACACTGAGCTCCGCTCGCATGTCCACCACTTTTTCCCAGGGAAGACTGCATTCCATTGTCGTGGAATCGATCCGAATCCCCAGGAAAGTTAACTTAGTCGTTGGGCCCTCGGTTTTGTTATGGGCCAGTGGTACTCCGAAATCTTGACAGATTCCGGTGAAAACCTCCAGCATGAAATGGCAAGTGTCGTTCCCGGCTGGACCGACGAACAGAAAATCATCAAGGTAGTGCGTAATGCTCCTGTAACCCGATTCCAGGCTTGCAACCCATTGCAAGAATTTGCTGAAAGCCTCGAAGTAAGCACACGAGATTGAGCACCCCATGGGTAGGCATAGGTCGATGAAATAACTGCCATCGACGAAGCAACCTGGCAGCCGGTGACTCGACGGATGGACCGGCAGCAATCTGAATGCTGCTTCAATGGCCACATCTGCCATAAGTGCACCGGCGCCCGCCCCCCTGACCATCTCGACCTCCCGGTCAAAGGATTCATAAGACACGTTTATCGAACGGCCTCTGGGATAGGAAAGGTGTTGTATTAATCTAAATTTTCCCTTCTCCTTCTTGGGGACGACCCTGAGCGGGGAAACGACCAAGTCCTGAATAGGAGGAGATGCGAATGGCCGCCCATTCTACCCAGTTGGACCTCGTTAAGCACCTTGTTTGACGCTACCCCCGGGAATTCCCTAGCCGACCGCAAGTTCGGAACCATGGGACCCTGTAACTCTGCATGGAATACGGAAGCCCTCCCGGAACCCCTCTTCCAGGAGGCGCTCAGCTTTGGCGTTGCCGGCCATTCTACCGTAACGTTTTAGCCACGGCAGCATGGCGGGGAGGCGTATGGGCGTCCTGCCCTTTTGTAGGAGGCTCTCCTCCTCTGCTACCATCCTTTGCTCTGCAGCATCGGGAAAGGGGGTGCTCCCCCCTGCAGGTAGAACATGCGTGCTTGAACCTGCAATTCGGGGCTTATCTACAGACCCCTTCGTTGTATGCAAAACAGGTCTTGAGACTCGTTCCCGCTGCGGGGGTGAGGCCTTTTGCTCCACCGGACCCGCTACGAAAGGGCGGCATGACTCGCACCGGTGTCATAATGTTTAACCAGTATGCCACCGCTTTGTCGCTTCACGCCATGGTTGGCCTGGGGGCCAAGTACTGGCGGAATTCCTCATCATACCGCCACCATGCCATGCTCCCATAGACTTTGTGGGCGTTACGAATTTCGTCAATGTAGACGAACAAACCTGAACTCTGTTCGGGGTGTCGCTCACATAGGACACAGGCCCAGATGGAGAAAGCTTGAAGCCAGGTATCGAACGTCCTGGGCAGCCGTCTAAAGGACTTATGACAATCCTCACCCTCACGGAGGCCTCTCTCGCCCCCTTCCCGTTGTCTGGACATGAGGAGAAGGGATAACAATTTTACAAATTCCCTCCTCCAGATCTTTTCCTTAATCTCCTGGGTAAGATGGGCACCCAAGTTATCCAATGAGCAAAAGACTATGGGTCTCATGGCTGCATCGTTAACCCCTGCATTGGTACTGCCTGCTATCGCACCGGGGACCCCGGCCGACTCGGGTGTCCCGACCGTCCCCTTGTCCGCGACCTGCGCTGCCTGCACCGCCGCCCCACTAGTAGATGGCTCGTTAACCCCCCTATCCACGAGCCCATCTCTTGCTCACTGACAGTAAGGTTGTGTGTAGCTAACAGGGTCTTAAGAGACCCAAAAAACCCAGCCTTTGTGTGTAGGGGGTTCACTTTCTTCTTTTTCTGCTGCGTGACCCAACATTGTGCGCTCACCTGCTTCCGGAAGCCTCAGAGTGGAAACTGCCAACGGGGTATCCCTGCGTCTCTCCTGACGCTCCGGGGACTCTGACCGTCTGGCCCTCCGCGGGCTCCGCCTCTCAGATCCGGTGCAGGCGCAGCTGCACCGGCAGGATCTCCTGCTTCTCGATCTGGATCTCCTTCCGGACCTGTGGGTGCAAGATGAACAGTCACTAGCTCTCCGTGACCTGCATGCCCGTGCCCATACCGTCTGCTCCTCCCCTGAGGAGTGGTCCTGGTCACCTATGCTTGCACAGCTGGAGTAAGCTAGCGCCGCCGCCTCTGCCTCCCCCCGTCTGCGTTCCCCTGAGACTTTGTCTGGCGATGTAAAGTCTGACTGTTGGTCGGTCTTAGCCCCCTTTTGCTGTGGCATAACCATCTCGCCCTCAGTCTCAGCTCTAGGACGTCTTAGTGGGGTATGTGTGAATAGCAGTGGACTGTACCTACTTGTAGCCTTCCTAGCTCGAGTGAGGCGTGCCGGCCTCGCCACTGCCGCTGTCACTGGCACGTCATCGATTATGACCATGCTGTCCTGGCTGTTCATTTCGCTGACCACTCTGTTCCGCCTCTCTCGCGTCATCGCCATGTCCCGGTCACTGCCTAGGGTGTGTCCCTGTAAAGTACCAGAAGCACTGTTAGCACAGGAGGTCGTAGGGACCGCATGGTCGGCGAAATGAGGGTCTGTAGGAGCTTTTTTAGGGCTCCCGGCTTTTCTAGTACCCCCTGCGCCCCCTTTACGGGGTGGTAACAGGGTGTTCCTTGACCTTTGTGGTGGCCTAGGTCCTTTAGGCAAAGTGACCGGTGGTGGCCGGAGTTCTAGGCCCTCACCTTCACCGCCCGTGGGCCTGGCGCTCACCTGTTTGAGGGGTACGTGGTCCTGGCCGCCCTGACCCCTAGCCCCCTCCTCTCTCATAGCTCTGCCTACTGATGGACGGGGGTCTGCTAGCCCTACACTGATGATAGGGAATATGTCCCCCTGGTATTAACAAGGCCACCAGCCACCGCAGGCTGTTCCTGTTCAATGTGCTGAGGGCCAAGCGCAGAAGGCATGGGGGGTCCCAGCCTGTCCTGAACCCACCTGACCCCTTGGCCTCAGCCAGTAAGGCCTCTATGTCTTCTGCATCCATGGTATACAGGCACACAAAGGAGACAACCACAAGACAGCAAAGAACAGTGTAAGAAACCACACACTACACACACCCACAGCATAGTGAAAGACAGGGACAAAACAACACAACACAGGGAAAAAACACACACAAAAACAAGTAATCACTACCCTTGGCCAACCTCCCAACCCGGGGCCTTATTCAATTGCAATTTGGCCAATTGAATAGGGCTCTATATAAGAGCAGAGCATTTTTTTTACAGAAGTATTTAGTTAGCGAACTTCTAGCAAAAAGCAAGGACTTCACTAACTAAAAACTTCTGTAAAACATATGCTATGTGCTTATATAGAGCCCTATTCAATTGGCCATATTGCAATTGAATGAGGCCCTAGGTAGTGAGGACATGCTGGGGCAGTTTGGCAGAGGTTCAGGAGGGAGATCAAAGAGCTCTATGTTTACTTCTTCCCCACTAGACACCAGGGATTGAGCACTCACTTACACACACATATGTATATATATATATATATATATATATATATATATATATTTATTTATATATACATATATATATATATATATATATATATATATATATTTGAAGAACAATATGCACGCTTTACATACCTCATACATGTTTGAGGTTTTTTTTTGTTCGCGTTGTTCAGTCGTATCAGCCTCTCTGTGACCTCATGGACTGTAACACACCATGCTGATCCACTTGGTATTCATGGCAGAGATACTGGAGTTGGTTGCGAGTTTCTTCTCTAGTGGGCCACAACATAAAGCTCTAGGTATTCCTAGGTGGTTTACCGTCCAAGTACTGCCTAGGCACAACCCTAAATGGTTTCAGGTTGGTTCCCTGACTGGAATTTAACCCAGTTTGCACTGAATCCTAACCTCTGGACCACCAGGGAACCGTACATACATTAGGTTAATACAGATGATGGTTGCATATATATATATGAAACATTCATCATATTTTTAGAGCACAGTGATCTACACTAGAAAATGTTGCCCCCCGCCCCCCTTCTATCTCATATATCATCTTTAAAGACACTACTGTGAACGGTGGCTACAAAACAAGCCGCATGCCACAATTTGCGTGCACAATCTGTTCAATATAAATATATTAAAATGTGTTTTTTAACTCGAGTCCTCATGGACCACCAACAGTTCATATTTAGGTATATCCCTGCTTGGGCACAGGTGAGCTTGAGGCTCAGTAATCGTGTTTAACCACCTGCTGAGCCTCCTGATCTCAAACCGGGATATACCTTAAATGAGAACTGTTGGTGGTCCATGAGGATTGGAGTTGAAAATCACTGATCTAGACCACTGAACTAACCATTCAACAAGGGGACAACAATAAGAAAGACTACAACTCATCTGACCAGTTATCATTTTAGCTATCAACGGTTCGAATTAATATAGGAACTAATGGCCATATAAGGACATAAAGAAGAATACATATCTGCCCAAGCTCTCAGATCTAGTGTATTTCGTAGCTGCATCCCGTCAGCACAGTGGGGTTGAGTGCTGCTCCACTGGTGGTGCAAAAAATGTACTGCTGTCAAAGAACTATTCCCACCTCCGACGTGGCGCAACTTAAACAATGCTGAGGCAACAGCGAGGCCATTGATATGTTCAGCGCAGGCACTTGGCCCCGGGGGACCTCTCACAGCTCAAGGCCTCTTCTGTCGGGACGTTGGATCTATCCCTCTTTGCCTGCGCATTTCTTCTACGGCACTGTCAGCTGAAGTTACAGCTGCCATCTATGAGAGGGCACTGTGAGTTTTCGGGCGCCGTGAAGTTCCAGGGAAGGCAAAGAACTATTCGGATCTATCGCTCTTCACCTTCACATGTCTTCGGTAGCACTGACAGCTGCAGTTACAGGAGCCATCCGAGAGAGGGCACTGTCAATTTTTGGGCGCCGTCATGTTTGATGTAAGGCAAAGAACTATTCCTTCCTCCGACGTGGCGCAACTCGACGGCTCTAAATCGACGGCGCGGGCACTCGGCCCCCCAGGGCCTTGGGTGTGCCTCTCATAGCTCAAGGCCTCTTCTGTTGGCGCGCCTTATATGAAAATCGGCAGCGCCATCTGTTGGTTGGCGGCGAGATTGCAGCAAGTAGATTTTGAGAAGGTGAAGAGGGAAAGGACCATCTATTCTCCCCTCCAACATGGAGCAACTCAACGATGATGAATCGACAGCGAAGGCCTCGGGCGCGCCTCTCATAGCTCAAGGCCTTTTCTGTCAGTGCGCCTTATATGCTAAAATCTGCAGCGGAACTGTAGCTATTAGATTTTGTGATGGTTAAGAGGGAAAGGACCGGGACGCCTTATGAGCCAGATCGGAGGTGGAAATAGTCCCCTGCCTACAGTACATTTTTTGCACCACCAGGTGGTGCTGTGGCGCCGCACACATCCTCACTATACTGACGGGATGGGGCTACGAAATAGAAAAGGACCAAGCTCTCTAGCCTTGTGATTAGGACCTACCAGCCTTAGTACACCTATTTACAGTGCTCCGTATACATGTTGACAGTCTTTATGGGCTTCGAGAGGTTAAATTGAATGAGAGGCAGATTTGAACTGTTAGCTACTACTGGAGCATCTGCAATCATTACGATCCAATGTTTCACCAGCCACAGTAGATGAAATGGGCTGGTTTCTGTACATTCCTGTGTGTTAGTGAAAGCCGAGGCTGGCCATATTTTGTAAGTACAGCATAATCCAGAGCAGGTGTGTTGATGCAGCTGTTACCACAGTAAATATATTTATTTTAGTTCATGCTTTATTTAAATCTTGTAATAAACAGTACAGAGACAGTGGTAATAGATGTATTCCCAATAGGCTCCCTCCCTACTAGTACTGTTTCTTTAAATTTAGAAGATCCTAACAGGTCCTAACAGATCCATGAAAATACCAAATTAATATTTGAATATATATAGATCACACCTGAAAGGGCATGAGAGTGTCATATCTATAGCATGCACTTTCAATCCTTTCCTGTTATAGTTGCACCAAGCCTGCGTGCCCCGGCTGCCACAGCGAGCCCGCTGCAATCACCACCTACTGCTCACAATGCGGTACTACGCGCAATTTAAAATAGATTTTTCTTGGGGAGAGGGGATAGGGTTTTAAAATGTAATGCTGTAGGTTAGGGGTAGGCTTAGGGCTAGGCATAGGATTAGGGTTAGGCATAGTGTTAGGGTTAGGCATAGGGTTAGGTATTGGGGTAAGGCTTAGGGGTTAAGGTTAGGCATAGGGTTAGGCAAAGGGTTAGGGTTAGGCATAGGGTTAGGATTAGGCTTCAGTTAGGGTGCTGCCATCACTTGTTTTATTTTTAAACAGCGATGTAGAGCAGCTATAACCGGAAAGATCCAAGCTTTCAAAGAATATGACTTGATAATATGCTAAATGTAATTACAAAGTTTAAAATAAGTACAGCCTGAAGTCATTCAGTTGAATTCATTCAGCTTTAATGGCAGCGGACATTTTTGTTGTTATTAACAGGATTAGAAACCTTTGGTTCTGTGGAAAGACTGCCACTTTAAGTAGCCACTTGTAACACAACTCAGCTCCCACTCAAGCTACTAGCAGTACATTCTGGAATTGCCTCTGGAATTGCCCATGACACAAGCACAGCTAAATATAAGATTTTAATATAAAATTTTAGCAACTTCTACATATAGTATTTTCTCTAAAATTCACTTATCCTCTTGACATAAGACACTAATCCTTTAGATTTTTATGTACTTCAAAAGCATGTGAGATTTACCCCAAAATATTGTAGTCATTTAAATATGCTATTGTCAAAAATTAAATATATATTGGGGACAGCTTACGTGTTTGCTTTTTTGGCACATATGTCACCCTGCCCTATAGTAACATGTAAACAGCCCTAGATAAAGGCTTATCTCTATAGGCAGACCTGAAACCAAAGAAAAGTTCAAGAACAAAGTTTGAATATTTGAACTAGGAGAGTGAAGACTTAGGGGTAATGTAATACTCTAAGGAAATGATAGTGGATACATGGAACAGCCTTCCAGCGCATATGGTAGGGACCAGATGGGAATTTTGTTTCTTAGGTTTAAAGCTGCCCCAGGACTACTTACTTGAAATAATATATACTACAATAGTGTGATTATTGGACACTCATGGCTGCCTTACATATAACTTTTTTTTTACCTTCACAGGAGGTCTCATGAGGTGGCCCTGCTATGATCTACCAATCCCATGGCGTAATACATCACAGACGTGCCTACGAGGTCATAGGTCTAAATACGAATATGATTTATGTTTCTCAGTTAATTCCAATCAACTACTACATCTTTAAACAGACTATTAACCCAGTGAAAGTACCATATTCTTGCATAAACTATTACTTAATGTATGCCCTCTCTCTCTCTCTCTCTCTCTCTCTTTCTCTTTCTCTTTTTTTCTCTTTCTTTCTCTTTTTTTCTCTTTTTTTCTCTTTTTCTCTTTTTCTCTCTTTTTCTCTCTCTTTTTTTCTCTCTTTTTTTCTCTCTTTTTTTCTCTCTCTCTTTCAGACACGCGGGTTACCAATGTGATTTTGCAACCGGTGAAATACCCAATTGGATACTTCTCCCCATAGACATATAGCGTGGCTGCTGGTGCAGTAAAGCAATAGGCTGTTTCGCACAAACCTTCATTTAGTCTAGGGGGAGGGAACAGGGGGGAACGACCACAACATGTAAACACACCAATCATAAACAGCCTGTCAGTTTCCTAATACACTTATTTTAAAATCTGCACATGGATTTTTCCCTACTGGTGCTCTTGCTCTACAAGATGCTGCAGAGCAAGTTCTGGGAGGTAAATGGCCCTTTAAATTATTTTACTTATCATATTTAAATATGTGTGTGTTTGTTACTGTAAAACAAAAATGGATATTTTGATTGTTTAATTCTTTTTCATAAAAAAAGTAGGATCTTAGTGCTATTTGTAAACATTACTATTTGATCCATATTCACCTTTTCAATCAAACTCACGAAGCTTATAATCTTTGTAGCCAACAAGAGACTAAAATTCAAAAAATATAACTTTTTTAGCAGACTTCTTGAATTTGATAGGTATAGCTTAGAGGTCAGCGGGGAGAGGTGATATATGAAACATTCAGATACAGCAAAGGATTTACTGAAGTTCAAAGGTTAAATATCTTTAAGAAAAAAGGGATGCTGCAACAAGAGATCATGATTTGAAATTGGATTAGGGCAGAGCTACAGCCGGTGCACTCAGAGCAATGCACTGGCACCTTCATCTAGCTGGGCCTTGGTGCTGTCCATGTTTTTTTATTTAATTTATTTAAATTTGCCCATGGGCGAACCCCGCGAGCCAATGGAGGCCCCCACCCTGGTCTCTCCAGGCTCCCCAAGGCCTATCAATGACCTCCCCTTTCAATGCATCTTCTGTCTGGAAATCACGAATGGCATCATACACACCCCTGGGCCCCTAAGGGCAAATTAAAATAAATAATTTAATTTAAAAAATATAATAATATATAATAATATATGGCACCAGAGGGGGCCAAGGGATGCCCCTCTATTCACTCCTCTGATTTGTCAGATGGGTTATTTATGGGTAATGCACAGCAGTGATAGTTTACATAAAGGGTAGAAGTGATTAATATACTTCCAGCGCTAGTGGTACTAGATAACTATGCCTGGGCTACCCTAAGCATATATTAAGCTAACCTGTTTAGGTAGATATAATGGGCAGCATGGATGTTCTTTTATGTTCTTATCTGCATTCAAATCTGTGTTTCAATGTATTTGTGTGTACATAGTCTCTTACCATCCAACTGTCACCTATATCTGTAAGTATTTGTGATATTTTGTGTGCCCAGGCTTTAAGCTACCTATATGGCCATATACCAGCTTACAATATTCCTATACAGCCTTCTTATCTGCAGACAGGACACTGTCATGCCCAACATATGAGCTGAAACATAAGTATGCATTGAACTAGCCATTTATCTATAGTAAATAGTCTCTGAAATATTCAGCATAATTTGTGTTGCTTCTTTATGCTAATTTGCCATTATATATGTTAATGTGACACTGATAAGGGCAATAAAGTAGATCTAGCCGCATGATATCATTGAGGCGCATTGTACTTGTCACAAAGTAATTAGTATTTAGGTGTATTTATGAGTATTTAGGAGGAGTAACATAATAATGCAACATAAATAAATATGAAAAAAAGGACAATTCACTTAAAAAATGACTAGTGCAAAATAGAAACAATTTGATTCTGGGATAAAAAATCCCTTTAAGTGTGTTGGATACAAACATATGTTTCTTGTACTAATTAATTACACTAGGAAACATATTTTCTGGAGTGTTTTAGTTGTAAAAAAGGAAATAGTAACTTATCATGCTAGATACAAGCTATAGTAACTTTATTCTCTCACAGGCTGCCCCTCTGGAGGGACTTAAACATTTCGCAATAGACCGTAGTGGTAAAGATTTCTGAGGCATAGCAATATAGCAAGGATGAAACCACAAACATCCTCATTTTAATGAAAAATTGTCTGTGTTACTCTATGGGTTATGACCAAGCTGAGCGTCATCTTATCGTTGTGGTGAAGAGTTTCCAGCAAACACATGAGAGCCCCTACCAGGAACCTCGAAAATACACAGGGACATATTTATATAGAGCCAGAGCATAATAAACTTCCATACTGAGGTATGGCTTAATTATATAGGAAGTGAAGTGTTTCAAGCTGGCAAAACCATAGGCCCAGCACTAGTGTAGTTACGAAATGTTCTTGCAGACTTAAAGATAAATGGATCTCAAGTTGACTCTGCTATACGAGTGCTAGCTCTCTACTGTTTGTATCTTAATTAGCAATAGGGAGGGGTGCTCAGTACCCAGACATACACAAAGAAAACATAAAAAGGGGACACGTGCATCTAGTACACACACTCACCTGCAATATAAGGGGAAAAAATAGTCAGATGAGGGTCTAAATCATGTTTTATATACGCAGATGAGAGGCAGTAACCTTGAAACGGCTGTACGTGGGTGGGTTTCCTAGCTTGTGAATAATGCAACCCAAGCTTTGCTCAAAGCTGTTTGATATAGTGAGCATATGCTTAAGGGAAGCCATGTGGATTGCAAGAGCGTAGCCTTTGTGGGCACATTTACATGTCCCGGCCAAGGTTCCCAGAATGCAGTGTAATAGCTGTATTTCTCCAAATTCTGGGCATGAAACATGTTTTTTTTATCTAGTTTAAGACATTCAAATGTGAACAAAAATGTACTATTTATTTATTATAACTATATACATATATATATATATATATATATATATATATATATATATATATATATATATATAAATCTCTCTCGAAAGCTTGTTGCTATGTTATGAATACTTTTGTCCAATAAAAAACGGTATCACTATATAATGGAATACTCTGATTATTCATCTAGATTACAGGACACTGTAATACTGTATATATAGACACACACACATATTTATATATACATATAATAAATAGTACATTTGTGTTCACATTTGAATGTCTTATTTATACGATAAAATAAAGACACTGGCAGAGACTTAGTCTTCTAAGGATTATCTTGATAATCCCTAGTGAAATTTTCATTCATTATCCACTATTTTTAATACACCGCTGTAATAAAAATGTATTGTTTTGCTGGAGTTTATTACTGTTCGTGTTATGCACTTTTGTATATATACTATTAAATAGCATTAAGTGCGAGATTCAGTAATCTTATGCCCTTATATTATGTACATATTGAAAGAAATAACTCATCATTTACTGTAGTATTGTTTTCTCTTGTTTGCACGACATCTGTTAGTCAGTAGTTCCAGGAGTTAAATGACAACTGTACAGCAATAAATATATATATATATATATATATATATATATATATATATATATATATATATACATATATATATATATATATATATATATATATATATATATATATATATATATATACAGGTCAAGTCACATTATTATGACCACTACTTTTAACTTCAGTAGTTCATAACCAATGAAATATGGCACGTTGTTAGCTGGCTTGTTGGGTATATAAGGTGACATGTAGGCATTCTGCAAACATATCAACCATCACTGGAAGGCACTCTCAACTAATTGGATTATCTATCTATCCTTGCAGATCAAGTATATGCATTCATGTTGACTGTCTTCCCTGGAACAGATGGGATCACCATGTTCGCCATATGGATCCATCTCGCGCACTCTTCAGCAGCTGTCGGATGCACTGCAGTCTGCGTGGCTCCAGATACCCTTGCCAACCTTACAACATCTTATTGACTCACTACCACGCCATCTAGCTCCTGTCTGTGCTGCACATGGCTGTTATTTGGGATATTCATAATATCATAATAATGTGGCTGGACTGTGTATATATTTATATTGGAAAGAGCATAATTAAGCAGGGGAATGGTCATTAAGCTTGTTTTTTAAATATATTTTGAAACCACTTGCTTGACCCTGGCATCCATGGTACACTGGTGGAAGCTGTGTGTGTGAGAGGGACATTTACATCTCTAGAAAGCTGTGGTTGCATCTATTGATCCAAGCTTTCTGCTCCTGGGCCTGTGAGGAGGAAGGGGCGTGGTGACATTTTCAGACAGATCCAATTAACTAACAAAAATATATTACTTCTCAGTTTCCTCATCTCTTACCACTCAATCAACTGATAGCTCAAAAGCACTCTTATGATCATCTCTCAAGATGTGATTTAAGAAACACAAAATGGATTCCTTTACTCATAAACAAACTCTTGTTTTCCCAAAAAAATATTTTATGTCCATGGTTTACACAGCTAGTAATTTTGGTAATTTGTTCCATATTTCGCAAAAGTGCCTTTTTTGTTTTTAAGTACAGTGGTCATTTAAAGTGTATCCATCTAGATACGTAGCTCCCATAGAAAATATAGGAAGTGAAGGCATTTTCTGCATAACTCCACTTACCCTCACTTATACCCACTTTATATATCTTGATAACAATACTCCATTATCATGTGTTTGTTTATTGCCTATGTACTTGCTATTTTCTTTTGTTTTAATCAAACCTTTTCCATACTTTGAGAACCAATACATGTATTCTCAATAATTATAACGTGTTTCAAGGCACTAAAGATTTTACCTGAAATAATATTTGGACAAGTTGGAATGAATAAGTCATTTTTAATTACGATATTTCTTTTTTAGTCATGTTTTCACAGTTTGGTGATCTCTACATTCTTTTTCAAATCAGTGACTGACATTTTCCTAATCTCCTGCATCTCTATGTTCTCGTGGGGAAATGTATACTTTGCGTATCTCCTCCGACAGCACCTCCTAACCAATACAAAGTAAGCAATGATGATACCAGTCCAATAGAAACAGTACACCAGACACGCAACTTTGAAACACCATATCTCCCATTGCTTTTCTTGTGTTATCCAGTCATCTGTTAGAGCTTCTAATAATGCACATACCAAACCACCAAAGAGAATGATGAACCAGACAAAAATGGGAACTAAAGCCACATAGTCGTGAACCAGTTGTTTACGCCCTGACGTTCCCCAACTATTTTTACTGATTGTGCAGATGGCAAAATATTTTGTTGGTAGAAGGAAAATAATGTATAACAAGGAGTATGCTGACATGAAGACCATGACAAGATTTCTTCTTAAACATGATGCATATAGACCTTTAACTAAAGATATCAACTGAATGCAGAACAGCATCCAGAGAATGTGCCAAAGACCCCCTGTGTAGAAAATGGTGACCAGCATGGCAGTTAGTAAAAACGGGAAAAGCATAGTGACCAGCGACTCGTAGACCATCCACATGTGGTGCTTGTGCCAACACAACATGTTGTCCAGCCACTCTCGGTAATAGGCTTTGGACCAACAGATCTCATGGTTTAGCCATCGCATGAGCTGGGCTGGAGTCTCAGTGTAGCAATGAGAATAAGATGTGTATCTGAAGGAGATTTAAAAAGGAGATTAGAAAGGATAATTATTAAAATACATAATATCACAGTAAAAAAGTAACAAACAAATAATAAAAAAAAATCTTAGTGACATTTTCTTATCTACTCTCATATCTGTATTATTATATAAACAAGACCTAAACAATGATTCGGTAAAATTATAGGTGTTATAATAATGACTAACGACTTGCCCATCAAAAATGACGGCATGATATAGTGTCATTGTGTTTTCTGTCTCTTTATGTACCATCTCTCTTTCTTTCCCCCCTCTCCCTCCCCTGTGTCTCTCCCCCTTCGCCTGTGTCTCTTTCCCCTGCTGTGTCTCTTCCCCCCCTCTCCCTCCCCTGTGTCTCTTCTCCCTCCCCTGTGTCTCTTCCCATCCTCACCCTCCCCTGTGTCTCCTTCCCCCTCTCCCTCTCCTGTGCCTCCTTTCCCTCTCCTTTCCCCCCTCTCTCTCCCCTGTGTCTCTTTCCTCCCTCTCCCTCCCCTGTTACTTTTCTCCCCTCTCCCTCCCGTGTCTCTTCCCCCTCCCTCCCGTGTCTCTTCCCCCTCCCTCCCCTGTGTCTCTTCCCCCTCCCTCCCCTGTGTCTCTTCCCCCCGTCTCTCTCCTGTGTGTCTCTTCCCGCGTGTCTCTCCCTCCTCTGTGTCTTTTCCCCCCCACTTCCACGCCTGTGCTTCCTTCCCCCCTCTCCCTCCCCTGTGTCTCCTTTCCCCCTCTCCCTCCGTGCAAGCATGCTCCCTCCGCCTCGCATTGGGCATGCGCATAGTTGTCGCAATTGCAAGTGTTACAGACAAACTTGCAATTACGACAACTATATATATAAATATATATATATACCCAAGGGATAGCGTAACTTCTTAAAACTGCATCCCATTGTCAAGTAATTACATACAGTAAAACCAAAATCATCATTCATTACAATGGAAATCACTCATCAAATATTATTTCCTAAGTTAATATGCTGTTCTTCATGTACTCACTATGAATTAGTATTGGGTTTGTCATTTTAATTATAGAGAAATTTAAATTAATTTAGAATACTAGCCAGGTTCTTCTAATGGAAGAAGGTGTTGTGCTTGCTTGCAAACTTTCTGTGTTTTTTAATTGACCTATTAACCTTGACAACATTTTGCTTATTAATTCATATATATCTATGTTTCTAATTGCATTTATGCAGCAATTAGAGTCAAAAGTGTGCATACAGTAAATCACACTCATACCATGTACAAGCTCTGTATTATCTTTTTATTATTACTTTATAACAAGCAAAAAAAATATAAAATTGCAAACAGTAGGCAGAACAATCACAAATAGCCACACAAACAAAATAAATTATTTCTTAATAGCAAAATGTGTAATATTTGCAAAAAGTTAAATAATATCTTATGAAAAGCTTTGTTTCACAGTCCTTGTTACGCCTGAATCTAGTGGCGTACTGATGGTATATTTACTAAATTACATTTCATATATTACTCACATTGTTTCATTAGCAGCTATGCAAGCCATGATGAGCATAAAAACATTTTTAGAAAAAATATTTTTTTTGAAGACTTTGTTTATATGCGGAATATTTCATCTTGCTTGATTTGCTCACTTCCTGATAGTTTGACGCCTGTGGGGTGTGAGTATCTAACCTATCAGTAGAGTGAGCAGCGGGGGAAATGGAGGGAGAGTGAAGAGTGCTCTGGTAAATACCTGGATCATGTTGCATTTTACACTAATTCACTTTTCTCGCACGCCTTAGATGCAAAAGATTCATGATTTGCTTCTGCAGAAAAGTAAGAGGCCTTCTCACATAAAACCTTCACCAAATTATCATGCATGGGCATCATTTTTTTCAGATTAATAACATATTTCTGCTCTTATACAGACTCATAGTCTTGGGATATATATATATATATATATATATATATATTCATTGCACAGTGGTACTTCATAGCAAAGAAGGAGTCGGTTATCAAACTAAGAACATGCAACAAATACTAGCCAAAAGCAGATGTTAGGTTGCCTTATACTGATACAGAACTAGTAACGGTCTTACTCACTTTGTGCCATAGCCCATTTTGAGAATCTGATTGGTCAAATGCCAGTCTTCACCAAACGTACAGAGAGTCCCAAGAAAAGATTGATGGTACCAAGATTCTAAGATGTGCTGCAGTAAGTCATTCCTGTAAAGTCCTGTGAGTGAAGATCAATATACTTTAGGGTCTTAAGTATTTAGGAGACAAAACACACAAAAAAATATGTCCGTCTAGTCGAGTCATATTATTATGCCTTTAAAAAAGAGTAAATACTCAAAGTCATTGTTTAATTAATTGAATGTGTTTGTTCCTACAAATTACTATTACATTTCAATCACCCTCCATTTAGTGAAATAGTACTTTCACACATAACTCTAACTAAATTTGCTACATGACTATTTCAAATTATGACCTCTGCTACCAGTATTCTTGTGTTTGCTTCCCTTGTGAACTTTAATTAATAATGTCAATGGACACAGTACTTGCAAAACAGGTCAAGGCCCTTTAAAAATGATGTGTTGCCCCTAAAAAAACAAAAGAGTTATTACCAAAGTTCTATAAAGGTTTTTTCAGTCACCGGTGTGGGGCAGTCATGGTGGTCTCTACACATCACATCCCTCAATTTGGGCAAATAAGTGAGGGTGGCATGCTCCCTGCTCTAGATCGCCTTATTACATTTTCCGCTGCCACAATAGTGTGGTTCGCAAAGTCATTTGGTGTAACTTGTAGTACAGGAATTAACACTGCCTGACCATTTTATTTTATTATTATCTTTTATTTGTATCACGCCAACATATTCCGTAGTGCTGTACAGGGGATAAGAACAGGGGAAATACACGTTTAACAAATTCAAAAGTTGAAGGGCCCTGTTTTGAGCTTAGAATCTTAGCAGAAAGTGCTTTATCCCAAAGCACCCTACAAGACTGGAAACTCGCTACTTACAATCTAAAGGGTATTAAAGGGCAGAGAACTGGGGAAGAGTAACAAATAAGGAATAGCAAGGGTCAGGAAGCAAGTGAAAGATAGAAAGAGTTTTATTTTAGAGGTAGAGGGGAGGGATCTGAGGTGAAAGATTAGTATGTTGACTCCCATGTGGACCAATAGGGAGTCTATGGTAAGGTGTTGTGCACTAGAGGAGGCAATATGGCACATACACAACGACTTGCTCAACTGAATAGGAAGATTCAACAATTAGACAGACAAACATGGCACGAGAAGCCCCATCTAATTACTCAGGTTTTTTTGATTATCGGATAACTCAGACACTCAAGGACTTTCAATATCATTCCATCTCAGTTACTACTTAAACATTTTTGTGCAATAATCAACTAACTTTTCAATACACAAAAAACAAAAAATAAAGTTAGAGGTGCTCAATCAGAGGACGAACTAACCTTAATAGGTTAGTTCTATGGACATGATAACCTCTCTTAGCTCACTTGTGCCCGTCACAGGGAGAAATATCCTGCAGTATATCAGTCTGGTCCCACTCACTAGAGTGACCCAGCCCCGAAATACCAGGCAATTCTACCCTGAACAGGAGAAACAACAAACCACAGACGTACGTTTCGCCCTTCATGTGTTTTGATTATCAGATAACTTAGACTCAGGGACTTTCAATATCATTCCATCTCAGTTACTATTTTTGTGCAATAACCAACTAACTTTTCAAAGAAACTTACAAAATCCTGGAATACTTAGGTTTATATTGTGACTGAGAAACTCTTCAAGCATTCCTGCTTTTGCACATTTTGATCATTTTGTCCAATAAAAGAATATTCAACTTCCGACATGGAGGCAAACTTAAAAATGTTTCAGCTTGAGCAGTTTCTTCATTTTAAAGCAACATTCTTTTGCTACCTAGAAGTATGATATCTTTTAGCCAAACGGCATTTGAAGATTTGTTCATTGGTAATTTAATTAGAATACACAGCTTGAACTTTATATTTTTAGTTATTAATCCATAATGTCCTACCGAGAGGTGCACTTATGCAGGTCACACAGTTGAAATAGGATTGACAGGCTCTCTGCACATTATAAGTCATCCAGTTATTCAGGCTGCTCATGAAGCTGATGAAGGAGTCTTTATCATTCATGATCCTGACATCACCTCCGACCGCTCCGTATGTATCACAGGACTCCAAGACTTTCACCAGTTCTACAGTAGCCTTGCGGTTCAGTTTGGTATCTGAGTTACACACCTGCAAAAAGAAAAGGAGAATGAACAGTATAAATGGCACTATGTACTATTTCCTTCATGGATGTATTATTTGGAGTAAGAGTTGCGTATGGTATGTTTGGTGTTGAACAGTTAGAATTTTCCTGGGGAGTTTTATAAAACATGTTATGTGGGTTCCCCAAGGTAGGGGGGTACTCGGTTGAAGGGTACGGAAAAAGTCCACTTGACCAGGGGAGGCTGGCAGACGCAAGGGTGGGTGAGGTAAGTTTAACCGTTATTGCCCTAGATGGAAATAGGGTTAGTACTGCTTTAAGGGAAGGCCACATAAGCTTACAATTAGTAACGATCTTAGCACCAGCTTGGTGTGAACCTGCAATTGCAGCCTAAAGTAGAGTCTAGACCTCAATGGAGCCATAGGAGATGAATGGAGTTGTCAAAGAGCTTTATCAACTTAGAACACTGAAGCAATAGCTTGAACAACCAGAGGATAAAGTGATTGTAACCGGCATCGCTATTTCTTGGGTCACATTTTTATACATTTCTTCCATCCAATAAAACAATGGTACATTTACATAGGCCAACCCCTAAATCAATCAGCAAGTGGCTTGGTGAGTGCTGATTGGCGGGAAGTATAGGAGCGGGGAATGTCTATTTGCCCAGGCAGGGGTCGGCTTATCTCCATACCAAATGGTCAGCCCTTCCATATTGAGTCTGGGCTCTCTAGGGGGTTGAGGCAGTATTTCCACTGACTGTCTGGGAATCCAGGAAGTGAGGCTGGGGAGGCGGTAGGTTATACTTATAGCCTTCCTGTGCTTCCATATACTGTTCTAGTTGGGCTTCACAAAGAGTGTAAAGCATCACATAAAGTATAAATAAGCAACTTGTAATGCAAAATCATTACTGCCATCATGTAGGCTTCTGAAGGAAATGCAGATTGCCAATATAGTTAAGTGGTCACAATGGCTATTTTCTATGGAGAAGCTCATTATTATTAGTAGTAGTAATAGTAGTTGTTGTAGTAGTAGTAGTAGATACTTAATAGTAAATTGCTGTTACAGATTAGCACTATTACAGAGATCACAACGTTGGCAATTGTCCTTACAAATCCAACATATTTGTTAAAGGACCGGGGGGGGGGGGGGGGGGGGGGGGATATACCAAACTAAACCATAAAAGCATTTTTAAGAGAAAATAATATATTTATTATGTATATAGCAACTGACATGTATACCACCATTCCTGTTCACTGAATCAGGGTAAAGAGCAGGCATTGCAGGGATTTGTGGGAGGAGGGAGGTGAAGGTTGCACCCACTTTCTAAATTAATGGACCACTGTATGAAAGGTTCTGTTTAAAGGCATACTGCCCATTCAAGCAGTGTGCCTAAGAATAAGAATTGAGTGTATTATTAAAAAAAGCTTAAACTTATTATTATTTAAACAATTTTATTTTTAGTTCAATTTGAAGGTCTGATTAAGCACTACATGTCCTCATTTGCTGCTGAATCTCTCTAGGGGGGTTATATTTAAACAAGGGGCATGTGGTTCTGGGTTCATGCACAAGAACGACTCTATAATTTACATAGATGCCCCACAGAGTGACTCAGCAGAGGAAATGCAGTGCTTGATCAGAGCTTCAAATGGAGTCACATGAAATAAAAATAAAACATTTCAATATTAAAAAAGTTTAAGTAGTTTTTAATAATATTTCTACATGGGTAGCATGTCATTAACAAAGCTTTCTTATAGTGGTCCCGTGAACCACAAACATTCACCTCTTTCTACTGCTGAATACAAAATATGGCTGTGCAACCCCCGCCCAACACCACCACCACACACTCATACACACACACTTAGGTCCTCATTCAATTGCAATTTGACCAATTGAATAGGGCTCTATATAAGGACAGAGAATATTTTTTTGCAGACATTTTTAGTTAGTGAAGATCTTGCTTTTGGATCGAAGTTCACTAACTAAAAACTTATGTAAAAAAATATGCTCTGTGCTTATATAAAGACCCTATTCAATCAGTTCTGTAGATGTCTATATATAAATCAGACTAAAAATGAAATACATTTCCTAGCACAACAAAATGTAAACTTATAATCAAAATGACTGTTCAACTCTCTTGTAAATTGTCAACATCTGTTAATTTGCTGTAGGGTCCTGTGGGGTACAGGAACAAATCTGGCCAAATGCGTCCTGAGCAATGGGATATTAATTAGTATGCATGAAAAACTAATTTACTAACAATACATTAAACCACATTATGGCTAGTTTTCCCAGTAGTTCCGTTTGTTTAAAGGAAATCTGACACCAAGTTAAAGTGTATTTTAATGCAACTTCCAACACTATGGCTTGCAACAGCTATGTGTTTTATAATATGTACTAGTCAATTGCCCGTCAAAAATGATGGTATAAAATTGTGTGTTCTGTCTCTTTGTGCGCCCTCACTATGTGCACCCTGTCTCCCTCTCTCTGTGCTCACTCACTCTCTCTCTCTCTCTCTCTGTGCACCCTCTCTCTCCTTCTCACTCTCCTCTCTCTCCCTCCTTCTCTCTCTCTCTCCCTCCTTCTCTCTCTCTATCTCCCTCCTTCTCTCTCTCCCTCTCCCTCCTTCTCTCTCTCCCTCTCTCTCTCTCTCTCTCACTCATTCGCTCTCTCCTTTTTCTCTCTTCTTCTGTCTCTCTCTCTTCCTCTTTCTCTTTCCATCCTTCTCCCCCTCCCTCCTTCTCTCTCTCACTCCTTCTCGCTCGCTCCTTCTGGCTTGCTCCTTCCCTCTCCCTGTCTCACTCTCTCCCTCCCCTTGTCTCTCTCCCTCTCCTTCTCACTCTCTTCCTCTCCTTCTCACTCTCTCTCCCCCTCCCTCCTCCTCACTCTCTCTCTCATTCTCTCTCTCTCCCTCATTCTCTCTCTCTCGCTCTTTCTCTCTCTCCTCTCGCTCTCTCTCTTCTTCTGTCTCTCACCCCTTCTCTCTTCCTCTTTCTCCCTCCTTCTCCCCTCCCTCCTTCTCCCTCTCCTTCTCACTCTCTCCCTCCCTCTCCTTCTCACTCTCTCCCTCCTTCCTTCTCTTTCCTTCCCTCCTCTCTCTCTGTCTCAACATTCTGAAGCTGGCAAATCTGCAATATAAAATAATTATTTTTATGTTTAATTTTCGTGTTATATTGATGCTGGCAATCAATTTGTTTAATACATATACTGTAACTCGCATGTAATAGAATATCATATTTACGGCTTTATCAATATTTCATTAATTCTGGAATGTGGGTCCGGTCGTAACTCGTAACTGAAGCCCATAACACTTTGAAATCCAACCTCCATTTTTCAGTGACGTAATGATGACGATCTCTGTTGCCATTGGCTCCACCTAAACCCGTAACTACGGGTTTGACTAATTGATCATGTTCACGCCTGCGCATCTAACGTTTGAAAAATGGTTTACGGGTTTGCATCTCAAGCCCGTAGCTCACGGCATATTCTAATTTTGTAGCTATGTAACGCAGCCCAATTTCAAGCCCGCACCCCTTACGGGCTTGCCGATGCCGCTACGCGCTTCTAATTTAATAGGACTGATAGAAACATGATTTACGATTTTGGCTTCTGCCATGTACTTGCTTTTAATCACTCTGCAATTTTTTAAATTGTCAAGCCTGCAATTTTGCGAGCGTTACAAACTCGCAGTACCACAACTATATATGTGATTAATATTACCATTGTAATTTGCTTAACGTGTCTGTATTTTTTGCTGAATACTGAATATTTATTGTACATATACACACATATACTGGTGCTTCTACATACTGTACATGTTTGTAGTGATCTTAGGACAGGCACATAGTAAAGGAAAGGAGCAATATAAATTCGAGTATGGGGATGCACATATCTGAATGGACCCAGGGTATACACTATAAGGTGGTCGAACTCTCTGCAAAAGCAGGGTCCGCTACACTAACTGTACTGATTTGTCATCTTTGTCTTATGGGCTCACATATTATGTTGTTTTATGAATAAACTATAATAACAATACAGGCCTATTGTGAAGATACTTGGAAACTGTCAACAGACCAATTCAGAGTGTATTACCTGGATATAATCCACAGAGTCCCCTAGTGCTCTAATCGCGGTGTACATGGCTTCTCGCTTTCCTCCATTCTTCTGCATGATGCACACACACCTTCTGGTTTTGACCCACTCCTCCAGTTGTTTTACTTGATTGCTCCATGATATCTCCAAGAAGTGGTAATTCCCGTCCCAAATGTATGTTTCCAAATCATCTCTTTTGAATATCTCCTTGAACTTCTCCATCATGTATAAGTCTTCTTTGGTGTTCCCATCCACTACCATAACTATCTTGAACATGTGTTGTGGATACTGGCATTCCTTGGCTGATTTCAGACATTGCTCTAAATACCAAGGGTCTTCTTGGAAGGCAGGGATAATCAAACCTACTTTCTTGGTGTAGCTACATTGAAGGTTTGCATGCTTCATGCGCTTGTTTTCACAGCACGCAAAAATGCTTTGGATCAAAAGGTGAAGGATAAACATTGATCCATAAAGGATGTGAGAAGATAGGTAAAAGGTATCACAGAACAACACCGACATTATTGCAAAAATAAGTGGTATGGAGTTTAAAATGGCAAGGGCAAAAATCACATTAAAAATACATCTGGCCCAGGATGTAGGGATGACTTTGGGTGAGTTATGATTCATGCCTGGAAAAGCAAGGAATGGGAAATGGGTTATATATTGAAGGAATAAATGCAGATACATTTTGAAAACTTTGTATTAGTTTAGTTTTTACTTAAATAGGTAGCATCATTGAAGAATAAATAACAAAAAATAACCAAAGAAAAGATAAATGAACCCCACCTAGATTACTATTAAAATCAAAGCATGTATTATAGAAACAAACACGTACATGAAGACAATAGTGATCACATGTCCATGTTACAAAGTGGGGGACAACATATAATCACCTGGCTAAGTAAGAAGGAAAGTGTGGAATATTACAAAAATACATTTTTAGGATGTGGTAATTTATAGGTGTGATGCCAGGGAGGGCCCACTGGATTTTTGTGGACTGTTGTGGGCCCTCAGGGAAACATGGTACCAGAACACAGCTCCTTCCCTTTCCCATCAAGAACAATGTCCAAACCCCTGAATACCTGGACTGTGGTTGCCATGTTGGCCAAAGATAGATAATATTACTACAGATGTTTGTGTGTAACAGCCATATTATGGGCCATTTTTTACTGTCACCCATCCAGTTTGGGATGAGCCATGTTATACTTGTCATGTTAATATGTGATATACAGTTATAGTTGTGTGGGTAAGCCATGGTGTTCAGGGAGGAGGCCACAATATGGGGGTTAATCATAGGTATTGTATATGTGGGTGTATTATATACAGGGCAGTGTGCGTGGCCTTACAAGCAGGAATTATTGTATTATTGTGTAAATGTATTGATTGAAGGTTAGTACCCAGGAGTGTTTGGTATTGAGGTGTTGCATTTTCCCCAGGGAGTTTAATAAAGTGTATTACCTGAGTCCCTGGGGCAGAGGGATAAAAGCTGGTCAGCACCAGGAGACAGTGGACACTTAGGTGTGAATGGGAAAGCAAGCTGGGCATATGGATGGTCCTGTACATCATAGACTGAGTGTCTCCACCCCTGATCAGATACCCCCTGTGACGGCAGGATCAAAGGCCAATTGGCCTAAGTGGTAAGTTCCTGACCGAGGATAGGACGGGAGGGGGTGACATCACTGATGGACAGGTCTCCTCACATGGTCAGTGTGGGGGCTGGTGGAGAATGAAAGGACTGGGTTGTGTATAAAATGTGCTATGTTTCAATAAATAAGTTGTCAATTTGAACTACATAATTTAAGTATAAGTTTCATTCTGAGTGAAAAATAATATTTATCATTGGGATTATTACTGCTGAATCTGCATTGAACTCTGTAACAGTCGGTAACATTTGCTTAGTAGTTATTGGTTACTGTGGGCAGCTGGGCACTGATATGAATAGAACCTCTCCACTCAGGGGTGTCCTGTAAGCTAAAAGCAGGAGGGTTTGGGGTGCATGTGCTCCCCTCATCTCTGGGTCGTGACAATAGGCCTCTGGGACAAGATGAGGAATTGTACAGAGCACTAGCAGAAGAAATAACTAAAATGATAATGAAGGGTGAAGCAATAGGAGTAATAGGATATTTTAATTTATTAGAAGTGGACTGAAAGATACTGACTACTTCAGCTAGAAGTAAGTATATTTTATATTCCTTGCAAGTGGCATCACCTAATTAATTACAAAGCCTACTCACAAGAAAGTAATATTAAACTTAATATTCACAAACAGTGATATAGTGCCATATGTATTTGTAGGTGAGAGCTCAGGTTCTTGTGATCATCAATCAATATATATTAGTATACAAGCAAAGGATATGTCTAACTATACCAGAACTATAGACTTAGAGCCTCATTCAATTCCGAGTTGCCCAATTGAATAGGGCTCTATGTAAGCACATACAAAAAATTTTGACAGAACTTTTTAGTTACTGAACTTCTATCCAAAAACAAAGTTTTCAATAACTAAAAACTTCTGTCAAAAAAATATGTTATGTGCTTATATAGAGCCCTATCCAATTGCCAAAATTCAAATTGAATGAGGACCTTAGAATTTAAAAATGCATTTTTTTAACACAGAAAAAAATATCTGTGACACAAATTTGGGGAGAACACAGGAACAGTTGAAACATCTTTAACAAGCTATTTTACTTACTACCTCACACTGCATCAGGCATGGTCAGAAACATAATAGAAAAATAAAAACAATGTGTTAGTCTAGAGAGACGGCTATCATTTGTTAACCAAAAATAAGATGGCTTATGGAAAATACAAACAGGATCAGGCTTATGAGAATATATATATATATATATATATGTATATATATATATATATATATATATATATATATATATAGAGATAGATAACAGAGGTAGACAAATCAGGTTATCAGGTAAGTCAAGGCTCATACAGGTCAGAAACTTGTACAATCAGTAAAAAAAAGGTGACAGATGAAAAACTAACGGAGAAGTAGTTAGACTTAAAAAAGTATATCACAGTTATGCAGACAATGACAGGGACATAGCAAACTGCCAGCATAATTATTTATTCTGCTGAGTGGAACTGTAATTAATGATACATACGGTAATTAACTCAATTCATGTTTAGAAGATGGAATTTTTTTAAAGCTACAAGTGAACAAGTCAGTGGGCACAGACAACCTACATCCAAAGGTAATGAAAGAGCTTAGATCAATACTTAGAGCACTGTTAGCTAAACTTTTTAGTAAGCCATTATTGTTAAAAGTAGTTCTAGATGACTGGAGAATTGTTTATGTTGTTGTTGTTTATCCATTCAGTTTTGCTGATTCCCTGTGATCCTCATTCTTATCTTGGCAAAGATACTGTAGTGGGTTGCCAGTTCCTTCTCCCGTGGAATGCAATTTGCCTGACCTCTCTGCTATGATCTGCCCATCTTGGATGACCCTACATGGCACAGCTCACAGCTTCATTGAAGTACACAAGCTCCTTCCCCACAAAAGTTAGCAATGCATAAGGGGGCTAATGTTGTACCACTGCACAAAAAAGATAGTAGCAAAGATTCAAGTAACTGCAGGCCTGTAAGTCTGACATCAGTAATGGAAACACTTTTGAAAAAAAAGAATTGTCGAATACCTAAAATCCAATGACAGACAAGTTTATAAGCAGCATGGCTTAACTGCTGAGAGATCATGGCAGTCTAATCTAACTGACTTTTTGAATTATGTAACCTAAGTTACATCATGGGACAGTAGATGTAGTGTATCTACAACCATTTGAGACTGATTCGAACATGGAGCCCCATTCAACTGAGCTTTTGGGACATCTGGAAGCCGTACGTGAGCTTGCAAGCTATTCAATTGGCGTCTTTTAGCGGACTCAGATCGGCTTCCAAGTTATGAGCTTGAAAAAATGCAGATGGTTAAACTCGTAACTTACAGCCTTCAGAAGCCTTTGATCTGTCAAGTTCGCAAGGCTAAAACTGCAACTTGCTATTTACTTGATCAATTTCCCCAAGCCCGCAAATGTTTTCACAACCGTAAACGGCAAATGAAGTGCTAGAGAGGATCCGCAAGGGGGATAAACACCAATTCATGGTAGCATGACTTTTAGGCGTACACCAAATGCGCCCCAACGCATGTGCGCCAATGCATCCGTGCGTACACAACAGAGAGCCCTAAAATAGCTCTCCCGACATCTGCGCTCCCTATACCCTGCGGTAAGCCCTCTTCCCTGCACCTGTACGCAACAGGCGTGTCAAATCCTGTCCTGTGTATATCTCTACCGAACTTGCCCATTCCTGGCTCAGAGCACTCAAAAGGAGAGGCAGGATACGGAAAAAAAACTTCAAACATATCATAAGATTAAAAAAAAATTCTGGAGTGAAGTATCTTGCAGAAAAAGAGGATTTGAAGTTGGAAAATGAACGGGTAATAACAGAAAGTACTATTTTTCAGAAAAGAAGGATACGTGAACAGTCTTCTAGTGGAAGTAGCAGAGTCAAAAAGTGAAGGAATTTAAGCATGCCTGGGTAAACATAATTCTATCTTGTGGCTTAGATTGGCAAAACTTTAAAGTAGATATAACGGACACTCTAGATTGACTGTTTGTGGTTGTTGTCTGCAATCATATTTATGTTTTTATATGTCCAATAGGCCCAATGTCTATGTTATTTTATGGAGTACGTGTGCTTAAATTTGTCAATTTCACTCTTTTGTACATATAACACTATGTTTATAAGCACTGGGAAAGTATATTACAGATGCAAAATTGTATTATAATAATTGGTCACAGATATGGTCTAACTTTCATGGCTTGTACATAATAACAAGCGTAATAAACATATTTCCAATGTATTGCTTTACAAAAAAGCTGATCTTGTGAGAAAACTCAGATAATTGCTGTTTTTCCTCTAATCATTAGCATGGAGCTCCTCCTATCATTTCCCAACTTCCAATGGAGAACATTCCCCAGACTGTGCCAGTAAAGCAGCATGCTAACTAGACAGCTGCAGGTAAGGCTGCTGTTATTGGAACTCCAGCTCAAAAGTTTCTCACAAAAAAAAAATACTTAAAATTAACAATAAAGTGAAAAGTTCTTTAAATAATACTTATGCGCAAAAGTCCTGTATCACTCTCTAGCAGTCCCGCTAGATATGTTATCATAGCCACATCACCAGAAAATACTTGGGTGAGGACCACGTTGTATGTGCCGATTCATATTGTAGATCAGGGGATCTGAAACTATGGTCCACGTAGAAGCAGTAGTGCCGAGCTCCATTCAGGTGGCTTACATTAGAATCGGCTTTGCAATAAATAATGAAACAAAATTAAGAAAAGTATTAGAAATACATAAAAAGATGTACATATCCACCTAGATAGTAGATGTTATGGTTTATAAGTGCACACATTTTATTCCAATATAACACAGCACATTATCATTTTTAAGCAGGAGGCAGAAAAATAATGAAGTGGTCCATGAAGACCCTCCTTAATATTCAGGTGGACCACAAAGGCCTTGATCAGCTTTAACGTGGTCCCTTGAAAAAAAAGTCCAGAAGTAAGACAGAGAAACCAGCTTCTAGGTACCCCAGACTCTACCTATAGGGGAGCTATATAGCCCCAACATTACAAAATATGGTTTTAAAAATCTTTTAGAATGTAGATATATAGAGTAAATGATAATAGGGTAAGATTTGGGAGAAAATATTAGGAATTTTGCCTTATGGTCCATATATATATATATATATATATATATATATATATATATATATATATATATATATATATATATATTCCTTCTGAATCACTACCTTGTTGTGGTAAAGGGGCTTCTGTGCTTCAATGAAGCTGTGAGCTACACCATGTAGGGTCACCCAAGATGGGCAAGTCATAGTAGAGAGGTCAGACAAATCACTGTCAATCCACTCCAGTATCTGTGTCATGAAAACCGTATGGATAAGCGCAACCAGAGACAAGATGATAGATGTGCCTGGTATGCTGGGATCCATAGGGTCACAGGGAGTCGGACATGGCTGATCGACTAAACAACAATATTTATATTTTTTTTTTCTAAAAGGCTGTGTGTGAGAAAGTGAAAATTACAATGGAATCTCCAGTACATTTAATTATCGCTACTAGAACCAAGACTCATTTCTGCCTTGAGTTGTTGTGGAAATGAACATATTACTGATACACAATCTCCTGGAGCATGTATACCATCTGTGCCATCAATATGACAATCAGTACAGATAATACCAAATGGGAGCAAGATCCAAAACGGAGTCACAGAGGTACCCAACACCGCTTCATACGATGACTCAACTTAAATGAGACACATCTGCTTATGCGTTGTGCAGACACTTTGCAGACTGTATATGTTAAGGGTATAGGAGATTAGTTTCTTCAAAAAGTAGGAGCCTTTGAACCCTTTGGCAACAATAAGAATCTTATTTTTACCTCATGATTCTCAGGGAAACAGCAAGAAAAATGCCATTTTCCTTCTTTAAAGGAACTACTAACCAAGATAGTTAGTGATGTGTTTTGTGCACTGCACCCTCAGTGATGAATACATGACGAAAGACCGACATCTAAAGAGAAAAAAAATGGTTAATTTAGCAACAATATTTTAGGAAATTAAGTAAAATTGATGTTATGAATACTGTACTTTATCCTAAAGGGACGCCGTCAACCCAGCAGGAATTTAATTTCACTTTAAAGTGTATTAATAAAACTTGCAGTATTATTTACTGTAAATCATCTCTGAAATATTCAGAAGCAGCTCCATTATGCTAATGTGCAGCTCTGTATGCTAATATGTGGCTCAGAGTACTTCATAAGGGTGGGAGAGGCTTCTAACTGCCAGATAACATTTCAGGTCTTTAGCCCCTGCATTGACAGACAAGCATACTGTAATACTAATAAGCAAATCAAAACATCTCATAAATATGCATGAGCTGCTCATTTGCATATAAATAAAGCCGAAACAATGAGGAATTTCCCAGGATTGATTCCCTTTAGCAGAAAATGGATAACACAACGTACAGTAAGTTTTTATGCTCAACATGTTTAGACATCCTGCTGACAAAATTGAATTTAAATAAACAGCTAAGTCATATAAAAACAGTTTTCAAACAGTGGTGGGATCTATCCTCTTATGGAAGCACAACACAAAGCAGCAGTAGTGGCAGTGAGCATCCGCTAGATGGCACTGATGATATTCCGGTGCCATATCATAGACTTATGTAAAGTGTTAGGGTTAGGGTTGGGGTTATGGTTAGTTCAAGAGTTAGGCTAACATTATAAGTAATTTAGAAAAATAACAGCGCCATCTAGCAGTTGGAGGCCGCACTACAGCGACAGACCTGTCCCAACAGCAGAGCAGGATAGATCCTAGTGGTGTTTTCTTTGCAAGCCGAATAATATTTTGAAAACTTATAAAGTGGGGAATACAACCCTTAACTAACGTATAGAGCTATAGAGTCAGACATCACAATACTGGGAAACAGCACACCCTGCTGAAATAGAAATATCCAGCTTCGGTGGTGCTCTACTTTTAATAATGTCACAACATAAGAATGAAAAAAAAGGGGATAAACTTTATTAGCACCTATGTAAAAAAGCACAAGGGGAATTAAGACATACACAGTGTATATAATTTAAGTAATTACAAAGTAGCCTTACTATATATTACTAGCTACTTGCCCGTCAAAAATGACAGGAATAAAAGTTTAAGGGCTGGGAATGTTGTACCTTCGGCGGTCATCACGAGCCCGCGCTGAGCGCCTTTGGTGCTCATTGCGAGCCTCTCATGTCTACTGTACGGGCCTCGCAATGAGCGCTGAAGGCTTCCCCGCTCATTGCAGCCCTTGGCAACCCACAATTTTTGTGCTTTGCAATTGCAAGCCTCTCCCCCCTCTTCCCCCATGTACTAATGCTGTTTGCCACACAACGCAAGCCTCACGATGAGCGTCATTCGGTGCTCATTGCGAGCCTCTCCTTCCGTCTACGTTATGGCCTTGGCACTCATTGCAGGCATCGTCCAACCAGCAACTTTGGTGCTTTGCAATGATCACCATCAATGCTAATAGCGAGCCCCACGATGAGCGCCTTTGGCACTCATCGCATGGCTCGCAATAAGCACCTTTGGCGCTCATTGTGAGCCTCTCTCCCCCGTGTAGTTTAGGGGCCTTGCGACGAGTGTTACTGACTTGGGTTAAGTGTTACTGGCTTGGGTTAAGTGTTACTGGCTTGGGTTAAGTGTTACTGGCTTGAGTTAAGTGTTACTTGCTTGAGTTAAGTGTTACTGCTTGGGTTAAGTGTTACTGGGTTGAGTTAAGTGTTACTGGCTTGGGTTAAGTGTTACTGGCTTCGGGGTCTTTTTTACTGCCTTCGGCCTCGTTTTCATGCTGTTACGGTTTTTTGGCCACCATTTTTTCTCGCTTAGGTGATTTTCGTTTGTGAAAAAATGCCAAATATGCCTCAAATTAACTTGCAACCTCACTCACAGGCTCCCTGTCTCTCCCCCTGTGCTGTGTGTAAGTTAATTTGAGGCATATTTGGGGGTTTTCCTTGTCTTTCCAGTTCCGTGGTTTGGCCGTTGGCAGGGGGTATCGGTTTGCGAGGCCTGCAGTGGCATCTACGGGATTCGGTCCTAAGTCCTACGTGGCTAGCAAAGCCTTAATTCCCCTTGTGATTTTTTTTTATAGTTACTAAAAAAGTTCTTCCCCCTTTTTTTCATTTGTTGTGACATTCTTGAAAGTAGAGCGCTTTGGAACGCCACCTAAGCTGGATATTTCTATTTCAGCAGGGTGTGTTGTTTCCCAGTATTGTAAATACAAACAAATAATATATATATATTAAATGACCATGCAAACTGCTTTTTCACACACAACAAGAATTGGATAGAGCTGATAAGAATTTAAATGTTTTCTAATGTCTATAAAAGGTAATATTAGGTGAGCCAATGTCTATACATTTTCGTGTAGATTCACTGTGAAATACATATTACTATTCTTTGTGCATAAAAATATTTTTCAATTACCTGTATTTAAAATAATATCCTGTAAGGGCCTCATTCAATTGCGATTTGGCCAATTGAATAAGGCTCTATATAAGCACACAGCATATTTTTTTACAGAAGTATTTAGTTAGTGAACTTCTATCCAAAACCAAGGTCTTCGCTAACTAAAAACTTCTGTAAAAAACAAAAAAATGCTGTGTGCTTATATAGCGCCCTATTCAATTGGCCAAATCGCAATACGCAATGAATGAGGCCCATATACACTCATGATTTTATTTACAAGTGTGTGGTAAACTTATGATTGGGATATAACAAGAAGTAAGGAGTAGTAACTGGGTCATGACTGGGCCTAGGGCATGGATGTAGGAGCCAAAGAAAATAATATAATATAAAAATACAATACAACATTGATAAATCTGGGGGGTATTTGTCCCCCTTGTCCCCCCAGTTCCTACACCCATGGCCTAGGGCAGCATAGAACCTACATACGCCCTGCATTTTCCTTTCTATTATGTAGGAGAGAGTTGGATATTATACCTGTTGCTGCCATTAAGGTGGAGTCTGTTAGGATGACAACGTGCTCATGTATCATTTAAATTGCATTCTGAGTTCTAACAGCTTTAAAACTTAGCGCCAGGATGCAAACTGCTTGCTACAGTATATAGCATGTGTATGGATTTATTAGTACATCTGTATCATATTATTGTATCCATGTTAATAAACTAAAGCAGTCAAACTGTATGCAAAATAATGCATATGTTGTATTGTAACATTGCACTATGTTACATGAATGTGATATAGGCTACATTTACTTATGCTTATTACATTATAGATAAAGCATATCATATTACTGGATATGTTTAATTAGTGTTTATGGAGTGTATACTGCATGTGAGGGTCACTGTACGCGATAAAATGAGGTGCAGATACAAACCGTGACCAGCAGATGGCAGCAAGTAAGCAGCACATACCCTTAATGATAAATTAGTTGAAGAACAATCAGCCCCATTGTGACTGGCACAAGCAGATACTGGTCATGTTTGAGGTAATAACCTCTTACTAGATATGATAACTGGAAAAGTCAGAGTGGCTCCCTACTCCGACCTAAACATGGATTTGTACACACATACATAGTACCAGGTCTCAGCAAGCACCAAAGACATATGTTCTCTCCTTATTGAAAATAGTTTGTCTTTTACTTCTACTTAACATTCATTATAAACTCAGTGTGACAGACAAAGTCTATATCACAAGTTAGGCATCAGCGCCACACTGATGCGAATGAACAAGATTGTGTGGCTAGGTCTCCCAACCCATGTACGTCCATCCCGTGTTATGCATGACGGCATTATACAATGTTGTGGAGAATTACAAATATGCATACATTTATTTAGCATACTAGTAACTTGCCCGTCAGCAATAACAGGGATAAAATTGTAAGGCTGGCAATGGTTTGATTCTCTGAGCACCTTCGGCGCTCATCGCGAGCCTCTCCCTCCGTGTACTTCAACTTTCCTGTTTTGCAATGATCACGTTCGGCGCACATCAGACGAATCTTGAGTGACAAAAAAAGCCAAATATGGGTCTAATTCGTTTGCAACCTTACTGTGTCTCTCCCTTGCTGTGTGTGAGTGTGGTATAATGTTTTGTACATGATTTCCTTATTTTTTCGGGTTTTTATAGTTACGCGCTTGAACAACTGCTCGCCTTGCTTCGCAAGGCTCGCATTTGCATGCCTGGCTCTCTCGTTGTAGCCTAACTGCTGCGCCGCTGGCAAACCTTGCTTCATGAGGCTTGTATAAGTACTGCGCTGCTGGCTGCAATGAGCACCTTCGGTGTTCATTGCAGCCTAAGTCGTGCGTGTGTGGGGCGCAAAAGCATGACCAACATCGCAAACGCCCCAACACTGACAACTATATATGTGATATATATATATATATATATATATATATATATATATATATATTTATATATATATATATATATACACATTATACTTTTGTTACCTAAAACTGTACTTTTTCAGTGTAGGCCGTAAGTTATGAAACAGTTAATTCTGCTTATAATTTAAATCATTCTTTTTATTTTATAAGTGTAAACAAGCTACTATTTCTCATAATAAATTGTTCTCAAGAGAAAGTAAACAGAGCATCACCAGGGATGAAACCCAGCGTCTGATGATGTCTATGCGTTCCAGACTTCAGGCTGTAATTGACTGCAAAGGATTTGCAACCAAGTATTAACAAGTGAAAGTTTGTTTTATGACTGTTAATCTGTCCCATTACTTTTGGTCCTTTAAAAAGTGGGAGGCACATATACAAACTGTTGTAATTCCTACACCGTTCACCTGATATGGATGTAAATACCCTCAAATTAAAGCTGAAAGTCTGCAATTAAAGCACATCTTGTTCATTTCATTTCAAATCCATTGTGGTGGTGTATAGAGCCAAAATGATTAGAATTATGTCGATGTCCCAATATTTATGGACCTGACTATATATATATATATATCGAGCTATACCATCATGTAGGGTCACCACTCCAGTATCTTTGTCAAGATAACATTATTGAAAGCACAACCTGAGACATAATGATTGTGCCTGGCGTGCTGTGGTCGATAGGGTTACGTAGAGTCGGCCACAACTGAACAACTAAACAACAATGAATGTGTTTGCACTAAAGATCCTGCTGAGTCAATGCAATAAAGATAGAAAGAACCACAGTATTCTGTATCTTGGTATTTTATTTGCGCACAACCAGTGTGGCGATAGGGGGCATTTCAGGCCAGGCACAGCCTTTACCCTAGCCAAGTGCTTTTACTACAAGGTAACAACATGAATAAAGGGAATGGAGTGATTGAGTTATGAAGAGATGTTAACCAAATAAGACTTCATATTGAAAAACAAAAAAAAAAAAAAAGTTGCATATGAGGGGATATGATTGTCGCATGTTAATACATCCACAGTCAGTATAAGGCTTTGTTGGGTGAACTTGAGAGGTCTTCCCTTGACGTTAGAAGAAAAGTGATTTCACCTGAAAGAAAGAGAGGGTTCTTCACTGTAAGGACAGCTTGTTGAACTCACTGCCAAACTTACAGTAGACTCAATAACGTTAAACAGTATTTGGATATATTTTTTTATAAAAATGTCATTTAATTGTACAGTATAATATTGAGAGGTAAACCTAGTTGGGGTTGCAGTAGTGCATGGGAGCTAAATACATCATTGTATATTTCCAATTCACTTAAACATGCATGATACTGTTAAGCCTATGTTTATGGATGTACTGTATTTCATCCAACTACTTAATTCAGATTTATTATAAGTTAACATATACTTTGGGAGCTTTATGTCCATTATTCAGATTACATTATTTTGTATGTGGTTGAGTGATTGTGCCATATTTATAAGGAGACCACTAATATTAATACTGTTATGCATAATAAGAAAAAGTAACATTTTAGCTTCTAGTTTGGAATGAAGTATTATGTAAATTTTGTGTTTGTATTGCTATCAGCAATAGCCAGCAGATGGCACCAAATCAACAGCAAACCATGTTAGAAATGATAAAAATGCAGTTGTGTATGTTGGCCAAGCTGTCAAAAACTGGCCCCTGGTTTAGATGGATGGATGGATAGATAGATAGATAGATAGATAGATAGATAGATAGATAGATAGATACTGAGGATAGATATAGATATAGATAGATAGATAGATAGATAGATAGATAGATAGATAGATAGATAGATGTACAGTGTATTTATTAAATTATCTCATGTATATTAAATCAAGGAAGCTTTACATACAGCTATGTTTATTCTCTTTCAACCTATAGAAAGACTAATCATACTACAATAGTGTAGTTGTGGTCGGGACCTTCTCTCCGATAGTAGCTGGTGGGTGGCAGATGCTACCATACCCATTTTTGCCTGCTTAGAGGGCAAAGGTTAGAGAGAGAGTCTGAATGAGGGGCAAGGTGGGAGTGGTAAGAAGGAGTGAGGCAGAAGGAGGGGTTTATAAAGGGGAAGGAGAGAAGCTCCATCCCACCTGGTTATTTGTGGTCGGGACCTTCTCTCGGATAGTAGCTGGTGGGTGGCAATTGCTACTATGCACATTTTTACCTGCTTAGAAGTCAAAACAAGCAAAATTAGGGGAATATTTAAAGGGCGATGGTTTGGAAGGCTTGTTTGGTATATTATATATACATATTTTGGGATATTTGGATACATGGGGACAAACTGAGTAGTTGGTCCATAAAACCATGATTGGAAGAAAACATAATTGGACTAAAACAATAAAAAAACAAAAGTTTACAGACTTGGCAACTGTCCTATTTTCCATTGATAGTCCCATTTTTGAACCATTTTTGAAGCTTTGTCCTTGCTTCAAAGTGTCCTTAGAAAGGTTTCCTATTCAGAGCTTGAGATATTTGTTGTAGTTTTGTAGACTGGTTTTGCAGATACAACTCAAGGCCAGTAGAGGGAAGTAAATAAGCAGATAGAAATAACTGAGCAACATGAAAAACTGTACAAGGTATCGCAATGTAGGTATAAAACTCGGCAGACAAATCACATACAGATCTTTGCAGATGTTATTTTAAAGTGTATTTTACTACAGGCTTCATTTGTTATGTATTGTGTCTTTTTAATTCTTTATTTAGATTTCAGTTTTCAAACATCAACAATAACAAAAATGGGAAGGAGGTTAATTGGCAAGTTGAAGGAAATGAAGACGTAATGTGGGTGAAGAGGGGAACATTGGGTCCAAGAAGGTGGTCCAAGTGATCCTTTAGATTATAAATTTGCAAGTTTTCAATCTTGTAAGGTGCTTTGGGAGAAACACTTTCTACAAAAGCGTTTAAGCTCAACGACAGGCCCTCCACTCTTTTGCCATCTGTTTACTATTGTATTTGCTATGTTATTAACCCCTGTATAGCACTACAAAATATATTGGATAAAGGATAATAATAAAAAAAAAAGGGGGCGGTAGCAGGACTTCCCTCATAGTGCGAGACAGGACCCTCCGGGATTTCTAGCAGTGTTACCACCACACTCAACATTTACACATACCAGCAGTGTGTTATAAATCATTACATATTATGATAATGATTGGAAATCCCAATAATTTAGTATTTGAATAAGTTCTAACACACAGCATGCCACTGTTTGCTTGCTATCTAACAGCATGGCACTGGTAGTGTAAATCCCCTTTCCCGTGAGAGTGTCTTTGGCTCACAAAATAGAGGTGAGCAAAATGGATGTCCACAGGAGAGAACATAAGGAGACTTGTGAGGTCCCCTAATCTAAGAAACTATTACCCTGTGGATTAGGTGCAAGTGAGCGAGCCCAAATGTTATATGAAGAATAAAATTAATTAAATACAAATAGCTAAAATATGTTATATAGAACAAAATGTTTTACCTAAAAAGTCACTTTAATATTCATCAATATTATGCTACTACCATATATACTCGAGTATAAGACGACCCGAGTATAAGCCAAGGCACCTATTTTACCACAAAATACTGGGTAAAATGAGTGCCTCGAGTATAAGCCGATGGTGGGAAATGTGCTGCCCCCTGTGTCCCCCCTCTCTCTCCCGTGTCTCATCCTCAACCCCCTCCTCCTCAACCCCCCATCCTCAACCCCTCCTCAACCTCAACCCCCCACCTCATCCTCAACCCCTTCAACCTCAACCCCCCTCCTCATCCTCAACCTCCCTCCTCATCCTCAACCTCCCTCCTCTTCCTCAACCCCCTCCTCAACCCCCTCTTCATCCTCAACCCCCTCCTCAACCTCAACCCCCTCCTCAACCCCCTCCTCAACCTCAACCCCCCTCCTCATCCTCAACCCCCTCCTCATCCTCAACCCCCTCCTCAACCTCAACCCCCTCAACCTCAACCCCCCACCTCATCCTCAACCCCCTCCTCAACCTCCCTCCTCAACCTCCCTCCTCATCCTCAACCCCCTCCTCAACCTCCCTTCTCAACCTTAACCCCCCCTCCATCCTAAACCCCCCCATCCTCAACCTGCCTCCTCAACCTCAACCCCCCCATCCTCAACCCCCTCCTCCACCTCAACCCCCTCCTCAACCTCCCTCCTCATCCTCAACCCCCCCATTCTAAACCCAACCCCCCCCCATCCTACCCCTCTAAATCCCCCCCCCAACCTCTCCCCTCACTTACCTACACAGGCCTCCGCTCCTTCCGGGTCTTGATGTGGCGCGCATGTGACCTCACATGCGCACCCCGTCATTAGCATATACCGAGTGCCGGCACACGGTATATGCTAATGATGCTAATGATGCTTTTACTACAAGGTAACAAAATGAATAAAGGGAATGGAGTTATGAAGAGATGTTAACCAAATAAGACTTCATATTGAAAAAAAAGGTGCATATGAGGGAATATGATTGTCGCATGTTAATACATCCACAGTCAGTATAAGGCCTTGTTGGGTGAACTTGAGAGGTCTTCCCTTGACGTTAGAAGAAAAGTGATTTCACCTGAAAGAAAGAGAGGGTTCTTCACTGTAAGGACAGCTTGTTGAACTCACTGCCAGTAGACTCAATAACGTTAAACAGTATTTGGATATATTTTTTTATAAAAATGTCATTTAATTGTACAGTATAATATTGAGAGGTAAATATAGTTGGGGTTGGAGTAGTGCATGGAAGCTAAATACATCATTGTATATTTCCAAATCACTTAAACATGCGTGATACTGTTAAGCCTATATTTATGGATGTATTTCATCCTACTTCTAAATTCAGATTTATTATAAATTAACATATACCTTGGGAGCTTTATGTCCATTATTCAGATTACATTATTTTGTATGTGGTTGAGTGATTGTGCCATATTTATAAGGAGACCACTAATATTAATACTGTTCTGCATAATAAGAAAAAGTAACATTTTAGCTTCTAGTTTGGAATGAAGTATTATGCAAATTTTGTGTTTGTATTGCTACCAGCAATAGCCAGCAGATGGCACCAAATCAACAGCATACCATGTTAGAAATGATAAAAATGCAGTTGTGTATATTGGCCAAGCTGTCAAAAACTGGCCCCTGGTTTAGATGGATGGATAGATAGATAGATACAGACAGATATATAGATACAGACAGAGACAGACAGATAGATAGATAGATAGATAGATAGATAGACAGTGTATTTATTAAATTATCTCATGTATATTAAATCAAGGAAGCTTTACATACAGCTATGTTTATTCTCTTTCAACCTATAGAAAGACTAATCATACTACAATAGTGTAGTTGGGGTCGGGACCTTCTCTCCGATAGTAGCTGGTGGGTGGCGGATGCTACCATACCCATTTTTGCCTGCTTAGAGGGCAAAGGTTAGAGAGAGAGAGTCTGAATGAGGGGCAAGGTGGGAGGGGTAAGAAGGAGTGAGGCAGAAGGAGGGCTTTATAAAGGGGAAGGAGAGAAGCTCCATCCCACCTGGTTATTTGTGGTCGGGACCTTCTCTCGGATAGTAGCTGGTGGGTGGCAATTGCTACTATGCACATTTTTGCCTTCTTAGAAGTCAAAAGGAAGTAAAATTAGGGGAATATTTAAAGGGTGATGGTTTGGAAGGTTTGTTTGGTATATTATATATAGATATTTTGGGATATTTGGATACATAGGGACAAACTGAGTAGTTGGTCCATAAAACCATGATTTTGATTGGAAAAAAACATAATGGGACTAAAAAATTAAAAAAACTATTTTCCATGGATAGTCCCATTTTTTTACCATTTTTGAAGCTTTGTCCTTGCTTCAAACTGTCCTTAGAAATGTTTCCTATTCAGAGCTTGAGATATTTGTTGTAGTTTTGTAGACTGGTTTTGCAGATACAACTCAAGGCCAGTAGAGGGAAGTAAATAAGCAGATAGAAATAACTGAGCAACATGAAAAACTGTACAAGGTATAGCAATGTAGGTATAAAACTCGGCATACAAATCGCATACAGATCTTTGCAGATGTTATTTTAAAGTGTATTTTACTACAGGCTCCATTTGTTATAATTGGCAAGTTGAAGGTAATGAAGAAGTAATGTGGATGAAGAGGGGAACATTGGGTCCAAGAAGGAGGTCCAAGTGATCCTTTACATTATAAATTTGCAAGTTTTCAATCTTGTAAGATACTTTGGGAAAAACACTTTCTACAAAAGCGTTTAGGCTCAACGACAGGCCTTCCACTCTTTTGCCATCTGTTAACTATTGTATTTGCTATGTTATTAACCCCTGTATAGCACTACAAAATATATTGGATAAAGGATAATAATTAAAAAAAAAGGGGGCGGTAGCAGGACTTCCCTCATAGTGCGAGACAGGACCCTCCGGGATTCCTAGCAGTGTTACCACCACACTCAACATTTACACATACCAGCAGTGTGTTATAAATCATTACATATTCTGATAATGATTGCAAATCCCAATAATTTAGTATTTGAATAAGTTCTAACACACAGCATGCCACTGTTTGCTTGCTATCTAACAGCATGGCACTGGTAGTGTAAATCCCCTTTCCCGTGAGAGTGTCTTTGGCTCACAAAATAGAGGTGAGCAAGATGGATGTCCACAGGAGAGAACATAAGGAGACTTGTGAGGTCCCCTAATCTAAGAAACTATTACCCTGTGGATTAGGTGCAAGTGAGCGAGCCCAAATGTTATATGAAGAATAAAATTAATTAAATACAAATAGCTAAAATATGTTATATAGAACAAAATGTTTTACCTAAAAAGTCACTTTAATATTCATCAATATTATGCTACTACCATATATACTCGAGTATAAGCCGACCCGAGTATAAGCCGAGGCACCTATTTTACCACAAAATACTGGGTAAAATGAGTGCCTCGAGTATAAGCCGATGGTGGGAAATGTGCTGCCCCCTGTGTCCCCCCTCTCTCTCTCGTGTCTCATCCTCAACCCCCTCCTCCTCAACCCCCCATCCTCAACCCCTCCTCAACCTCAACCCCCCACCTCATCCTCAACCCCTTCAACCTCAACCCCCCTCCTCATCCTCAACCTCCCTCCTCATCCTCAACCTCCCTCCTCATCCTCAACCCCCTCCTCAACCCCCTCCTCATCCTCAACCCCCTCCTCAACCTCAACCCCCATCCTCAACCCCCTCCTCCACCTCAACCCCATCCTCAACCTCCTTCCTCATCCTCAACCCCCCCATTCTAAACCCAACCCCCCCCCCCATCCTACCCCTCTAAATCCCCCCCCAACCTCTCCCCTCACTTACCTACTCAGGCCTCCGCTCCTTCCGGGTCTTGATGTGGCGCGCATGTGACCTCACATGCGCACCCCGTCATTAGCATATACCGAGTGCCGGCACACGGTATATGCTAATGATGCGGTGCGCGTGTGACGTCACGGCTTTAGCATATACCAGGTACCGGCACCCGGTATAAGCTAATGAAGTGGTGCGCATGTGACGTCACATGCGCGCCACATCAAGACCCGGAAGGAGCGGAGGCCGGAGCAGGTAAGTGAGGGGAAGGGGGGGGGTTAGAATGAGGGGGGGTTGAGGATGAGGGGGGGTTGAGGATGAGGAGGGGGAAGGGGAAGGAAAGAGACACAGGGGGTAGAGAGACAAGGGGGGTAGAGAGACACAAGGGGGAGTAGAGAGACACGGGGGGTAGAGAGACACAAGGGGGGGGGGTTGGAGAGACACGGGGGGAGAGTGACTCGAGTATTAAAAAAAGGGCTGAAAAACTTGGCTTATACTCGAGTATATACGATAATTTATTGTTATATTTTTTCACCAGGCTGAACTTTCTTTCAAGTCACACATCCAGCTAATTCCTGCCAATTTTAAAAACATCTCTAGAATTTGCCACTTTCTTACTCAAGGCGCTACAATAATTCTAATACACTCACTCAGCTTGACGCACCTTGACTACTAAACCTCAGAGAGAGAGAAAAGAAGAAGGGAGGAAGAGATAGAAGGAGGGAGAGAGAGAAGGATAGAGGGCTCACAGAGAGAGAAAGAGTGAGCACAGAAAGAGAAAGAGGGCGCACACAGAAAGAGGACGCACAAATAGACAGAAGACACAATTTTTAAGACAATATTATACAGTACATACATATATACATACATATATATACATATACACACATATATACATACATACATACATATACACACATATATACATACATACATACATATACACACATATATGCATACATGTATATATATATATATATATATATATATATATACACACACATACTGTAATTCTAAATGTGTATATATATATATATATATATATATATATATATATATATATTAGAAGAAGCAGAATTGCCTGCTCATAGAGTAAAATTATTTAAAGTAGTTTAATTTTAAAAGAGACAGGCACCTCACTACACTACAGAAAATAAAATTAGATATAGAAAAAATATATATTTATTTTATACTACACTGGACCCCCCCAGATAGGGGCCCCACTGCATTGCACCGCCTGCACCAAAATTTGAATATTTTATTTGCGCACAACCAGAGTGGCACTAGGGGGCATTTCAGGCCAGGCACAGCCTTTACTCCAACCAAGTGCTTTTACTAAAAGGTAACAAAATGAATAAAGGGAATGGAGTGATTGAGTTATGAAGAGATGTTAACAAAATAAGACTTAATATGTGTAAAAAAAAGGTGCATATGAGGGGATATGATTATTGCATGTAAATACACCCGCAGTCAGTATAAGGCTTTGTTGGGTGAACTTTTCTTTACTTTTGACGAGAGGTTTTCCCTTGACGTTAGAAGAAAAGTGATTTCACCTGAAAGAAAGAGAGGGTTCTTCACTGTAAGGACAGATTGTTGAACTCACTGCCAAACTCAAAGAAGACTCAATAACGTTAAACAGTATTTGGATATATTTTTTATTAAAAAGGTTATTTAATTGTACAGTATAATATTGAAAGGTAAATGTGGTTGGGGTTGGAGTAGTGCATGGCCGCTAAATACATCAATGTATAGTTCCAATTCACTTTAACATGCATGATACTGTTAAGCCTATGTTATGGATGTATTTCATCCAATTACTCACAGTTAACATATACCTTGGGAGCTTTATGTCCATTATTCAGATTACATTATTTTGTATGTGGTTGAGTGATTGTGCCATCAGCGTTATAAGAAGACCACTAATATACAGAAATACTATTATGTATAATAAGAAAAAATAAAATGTTAACTTCTAATTTGGAATTAAGTATTATGCAAATGTTGTGTTTGTATTGTTACCAGCAATAGCCAGTAGATGGCACCAAATCAGCAGCAAACCATGTTAGAAATGATAAAAATGCAGTTGTGTACGTTGGCCAAGCTGTCGAAATCTGGCACCTGGTTTAGATGGATGGATGGATACAATACGTTCTATTCTCAATTTTTTGAGTTATATCTGACATAAATAAGACAGCTTCATTTGATTAACAATAACGTATGTCCATCGAAAATATTCAATATCATACTTACTTTTGAATGAGCATTGTAAAATGGCATACAAAGTGCATTTATTAAATTATCTCATGTACATTAAATTAAGAAAGCTTTACATACAACTATGTTTATTCTATTTCAACCAGTAGAAAGACTAATTGTACTACAATAGTGTAGTTGTGGTCAGGACCTTCTCTCGTATAGTAGCTGGTGGGTGGCCATTGCTACTATACCCATTTTTGTCTGCTTAGAGGGCATAGGGTTAGAGAGAGAGTCTGAATGATGGGTGAGGTGGGAGGGGTAAGAAGATCACACAGGTAAGGAGTGAGGCAGAATGAGGGGTTTATAAAGGGGAAGGAGAGAAGCTCCCTCCCACAAATTCCAGGTATACACCTGGTTATTTGTGGTCGGGACCTTCTCTCGGATAGTAGCTGGTGGATGGCAATTGCTACTATATCCATTTTTGCCTGCTTAGAAGTAAAAAAGAAGCAAAATTAGGGGAATATTTAAAGGGTGATGATTTGGAAGGCTTGTTTGTTTTTAGTAGTGGGGTATGTAGCGGGTGTAGCAGTTTGATCTCCAGCACCCCATGGATTCGATGATGTGAGAGGGTATGTTGGCTGAGGTAGCGGCTCCTATGCGAAAGGAGTGGCCTGAATATTTGAATGGGTTTAAGCAAAGTTTGAGTAGCAATACTCTGGTGTAGTGGACAAAGGAGGTTGTAGCCAATGGTTGGTGTAGAATGTAATGTTTGTGGGTTTGTGGCTAGTTTTAGAGAGTTGCAGTGTGAGCATGAAGTGTTCTGGATGCAGTGAAATGTCTTGCTTGGGGATGTAGTGTGGATTGTTTTGTGAGATAGTAAACTTACCTGATTGTAGGAAGCTGTAGAGAGCCAGGGTAATAGTGGTGCGAGTGTCCTGGACATTTCTTGGCCAAATAGGTTAGTAAAAATAAGCGTGGTCAATTTTTTGAAAATTGAGCTGTCTATTGGTTGGCGTTGAGGTTTTGATGGAGGGGCTCTGTGGAGTAAGCCTGTGAGGAATGATTTTATTTGTGGTGATACTATGTATGATTTGTCAGTTTGGAACACGGTAGTGAAGTGAACTGTATACCCGCTAGATATGTGTTTATGGTACAAGGGTGTAGTCATAGATGGGAGGCAAAGGCAGTTATAATGGTAATGGAATAAGGCGGGTTTAATTGGCAATGTGAAACAAAAATAGTAAACCAGTGCCAAGCTCTTGCGTAGGTTCTTAAAATATTGTCTGAAAGCCCTTCACGCATTGTCTTCTGGGTGGCCTGGATTAGGGAAGTCATGACAGGGCCTGAGGTACTTGTGGCATTTGTCGGATATTGTATTGAGCAGGTATGGAGCCAAAGTAATTGGGAGATGAGAGTGGTTGAGCTTAGGATAGATGCGGCGTTGGTTTATCAGACAGATATATGCCAACTCTCTTATGAGAGTCATAGTCGTGAATTTGTCTGCCTTGAGTATGGTTAATGAGTGATGGGTCGATTGATGAGTAGGATAACTGATTTGCTGGTTCAGTGTTTGCTCCATGCAGTCGCAGCAAGAAGAGCTGGAAGAATGTTTTTGGCAGAGCTTGAACTGAAGTACAGGGGTGGCCAAGGTGATGTGTGGAAGAATTTAAAGTAGGGCTAGTGAGAAAAAATGATCTTCCATTCCATTGTAGGAGAAATGTAGTCCATAGGTGGATGTCTTCTAGTGATTTGTCGTTAAGTAGGAATGGTTGTGGTGTGTGTGATGTATTGTTAGCTGGGCAAATAAGTGTCTTGTGAAAGGTATGGCTTGTGGGAGAATATATGCTGCGTTAGTCAGATGCCCCAGGAGTCATTGTAGTTCCTTCGTGGGGCATCTCTTGGATTTTTTGAAGTTCGTCAACATTTTTTGTTTGCATTCTACCTTAGTGTCTGGGAGACTGGCTATCATTGACTGGGAGTCTAGGTTGATGCCAAAGAATTCAAGTGAATGTGTTGGGCCGAGATTCTTTACTGGTGTGTAAAGCACGCGTAGTTCTGAAAAAGGTGCTTCTGATTTTTCCAGGCTTGTAGGTTTTGAGGAGGCTTTTTCTATGTAAAGTAAGTTGTAAAAATCGTGTATCACTATGGGACATCGTTTAACTTGAATCAAGATCCATCGTAATGCTTGGGAAAAGTAGTCAAAGATTTTGGGGCTGCTTTTGGAATAAAATGTTATTCGGTTTGAAAAATAGTAACTATCTTTCCATAGAAGGAGAATGGCGGAGGGGCGGGAACGGCAAACCGAGCAAGAGGGCCGGAGTTGCGGAGAGGGAAGAAGAGGAGCGAAGGGAGGAGAGCACGTCAAAAACGACAAGGAGAGGCAAGGCAAGAGGGTGAGATGCTGGCGGGGCATTGAAGCGGGGACCGAGAGACAGATGTGGGCCAGGAAGGCGAGAGAAGAGCCAGGCCAGAGAGCCGTAGTAGTGCAACCCACAAATGTGATGGGGAAGAAGGGGAGAATGAGCGGAGACAGCAGGCTGAGGCCAAGAGGACAGATGGACAGACGAACCTGATGGGAGAACGGGGGAGAACCTGGGAAGGCGACTGCAACAAGACCTGCGTGACTGCGTCAGGCCTGTGTAAGAAGATCACACAGGTAAGGAGTATGTGCCAGAGTAATGGGTCTAGAGGTACTGTGTAAGAAAATCACACAGGCAAGGAGTATGTGCCAGAGTGATAGGTCTAGAGGTACTTGTTTAAAAGCATATTTTATGTAGGTTTTAGACAACCAGCTACCTGGTCCTAGTCTGTCTATGTGTGCTATGGCATCATCTACACTTGAGTATTGTACCGAGAATGTATGAGTATGGGTATGAGTGAGTTAATGCTGGGTGTGGTGGAATCATGAGGGGATGATAGATCTATCACCAAGAGTTTCTTAAATGTGTACTTACGTGTGGCCACCCCAATCGTGTTGATTCACCAGATGGGGAATGGTGGGATGGTGAAGGGACACAGGAGGTACTTGGTGTTGACTTCAGTGTTGAGGTCCACAACCTCAGGTTCATTCGTAGCGGAGCGTAAATTAGCACTAGCGAAGGAAACCTGAGGCAACGTAGTGACCCCAGTGTGGAAAACGTTTGTGAAACCTGTAAGGAGGTAAGATGCGAAGGGAAGGGTGGTGTTTAAGGTAGTGAGCTAACCGTGAAATGTTTAGGGTGGCTAATCAAGAAGGGTGCATCCTTTGGGGACAAATAGTGTTTGCATGGGCCTTGTGTCAAACTGAACAGACGTGGATGAATCTGCTGCCATTGTACATGCAACCTTTAGATTTAAAATTGCTGCTGATGGCGCTTGTGCCCAAATAATGCACCTGTCTTCCTAGTCTGTCTTTTTTGGATCGTGAAGTAGATAGAAGTGTCATCAAAGGTGAAGGGTGTGTTAAGGTGCTTGGTGATGGGATATTAGGACAGAAGTTTGTGCTATGAATTCGTGACTGGCAGTGGTTACAGAAAGCTGCTTTTGTCCCAGCTAAGTGGCTGCAGAATAGCTTGTGGTCTAGGTGAGCCCAGTTCACTGTGTAGTTGAAAGAGCAGTGGCTGCCTGTATTTGTGCGCAAGATCTATGATAAGGTATAGGCAGTCATCTAGTTCTTGTCTACTGTTGGGGAATGCGGAACATAGTATGTCCCTGTATATACTGAAGGCTAGCATGAATTCTGTAACTGACAGTCTTTGGCACGTATACCAATGGATATTTCTCCTTGTAAAACTGTTTTGTTTTCGTTGCCCTCTTGGGATGGTATGAGCAGGATTACCAGATTGATAACTTTGCCATCCAAGATGTCTTGTCTGGTTTGTGGAGAGAAGAAATCGGACGGCATGATAGCCTGATGGATGTTGGTGGTCTCACCTGGATTGGCTGCGGGTACGGGGAGGCCGTCTTTGGATTCCTGGAGTCGGGATTTTCCAATCTTGCCATACGGCCTTCCATCATTGACGCAGCTATTTCTGTCATCATCCTCTGCATCTGGGCCATGGGGTCCTGTGGCAGGAGGTTCGCAGGTTGTTGATTTTGTGACTCTGAGTAGTCTGAAGAGTTCTGCCTTTCTGGAGGATGCAGGTCACGGTATGCCTCTGTCGGTGAGTTCTCGGATTAACCTCGATACGGTCCACATTCGGTACAAAGAGTCACTGCCTGCTATGGACAGAGGTTTTGGCGGTGATGAGGCGGCCTGTGATGGCAAACTTTTTGCATCTGAGATCGCTTGGTCAGACATAGCTAACATGTGAGTCTAATGGAGAGAGAGGCAGATTGAGTCAAGTGAGTTTGGTTGTGTGCACAGTATGTACTTCTATGGGAAGTAAATTTGAATTGGCATCATGACCTAGGAGCTGTGCAAGAAGCGAGGTATGTGAAGGTCTGAGTGACCGGAGGTAACAAGTATGTGTCCTGGAAAAGACGTGTGAGATAAGTCTCAGAGATGTGCATAGGAGTGTGCGTTTGTAGTAAGTGTTTGTGTGGTTATTGGCAAGGTTCTTGCTTGACTAGGAAGATGTAGGTGACTTGGATGTGGCGGGGTAAGTGGACTAGGTGATTGTGCTGGTTATGATTACATGGATGAGTGGTGTGGAGTGTACGTGCATAAGGTTAACCTGATAGCGGAGGGTAGTTTGAGATAAGGAAGCTTTATTAGGCTTAGGTGTTTAGGTACTGTATACAGTAAATTGTCAATGGGAGAGTGACTGGATAGGGGCCAAAAATGGGCAGAAATAGGGACAAGAAGAGAAGGATGCAACAAGGAGGCACCAGAGAGAGTCAAGAGGCTTGCCAGTACACAAAAGAGAAGCACGCAAAGTGAGGGGGGCGTCTGAGGGATGCGCAGCCAAGGAAACCAACTCACCATGAACCAGAGGGGGGGAGAGCAGCCCATGCTCGAGGCAGGGCACTGAAGCAAGGGAGAAGAAAAAAAAAAAGGGGAGGAAAGAAAAAACCTCTGGGCGAAGCCACACATGTGCATGGCGAAGGCAGCAATGAAGTAGCAGAAGTGAATGCAGGCTGGGCCTGGAGCAAGGGGTAAGCTAAGAAAAGGAGGAGGTGACCAGCAGCAAAAGCAGGGAGAAGGGCAAGGCAATGAGGCAAGGGAGGCGACGGCGGGGACGGGAGCGGGCAAGTGAAGAGGCGGCATAACAGGAGCCGCACACAGAAGGTGCAGAAGTGAGAACAGGCGGGGCCAGGGGTGAAGGGTGGTGGAAAAAGGGAGGAGGCAACAAAATGGGCAGAGTGAAGAGGCGGGGGCAGCAGTGGGTTGCAGGAGGCAGGAGCGGAGAAAAAACAAGAATGAGAGCGGACGAGGGGCAGAAGCAGCGAACATAGCTGGAGGGCCGGAGTGCCAGGGAGAGTAGGCACGAGCTGGGACAGGCAAGCGGGAGAGGAGGCGGAGGAGGACAGGGCGCAGGGCCGGCATCGCGGAGAGGGAAGGATAGGAGCGAAAGAACAGAACAAGGGACTTTATGTGTCGTTTGTCGACTTTACTAAAGATTTCAACACTGTGAGCAGGAAGGGTCTGTGGCAAATCCTGGAATATATAGGATGTCCTCCCAAGTTTCTCAACATGATTATCCAGCTACACGAAAACCAGCATGGGCAAGTTAGACACAACAACGGCCTATCTGAGCCTTTCCCAATGAAGCAGGGCTGTGTCCTTGCATCCACTCTATTCACGCTATTCTTCAGTATGATGTTGCAAGGATGGAGTCTACATCTGATTCAGCACAGACAGCAGTCTTTTCAACGTGAACCTGACTAAAGGCCCACACCAAACCACTGGAACGACTCATTTGAGAGCTACTCTTTGCTGATGATGCTGCCATTGTTTCCCATATGGTGACAGCTCTATAGCAAATGACATCTTGCTTTGCCGAGGCTGCCATGCTCTTCGGTCTAGAAGTCAGTTTGAAGAAGACTAAAGTTCTCCACCAGTTCGCACCTCAGGAAGATTACTGTCCTCCTCTAATCACTATTGGCGAGTCTAAGTTGAAAACAGTTTAAAAGTTTGCCTACTTGGGTTGCATCATCTCCTCGGACGCAAAGGTTGACAAGGAAATTGACAACAGACTGGCAAAGGCAAATGGTGCATTCGGCAAGTTATATAAAAGAGTTTGGAACAACAAGTGCACAAAGGTCAACATTTAAAGAGCTGTTGTGCTGACCACCCTACTGTACGGTTCCGAGTCGTGGGTTACTTACCGCCACCACCTACGACTTCTTGAGTGTTTTCATCAACTCTGCCTCCGCACTATCCTCAACATTCACTGGAAGGACCACATCCCCAACACTGAAGACCTACAACAGTCAGGAGTCACCGGCATTGAGGCTATACTGATGAAAAGCAGTTGCGCTGGGCAGGACACATCTCAAGGATGGAGGATGATCGGCTTCCAAAGATTGAGCTATATGGTGAGCTCACCACTGGCATTCGTGACAGAGGAGGACTGAAGAAGAGGTACAAGGACTCACTGAAACAGTCCCTTGATGCCTGTCATATTGACCATCGTTGATGGTCCGCTTTTAGCTTCAGACCGAATGGCATTGAGAAGTACCATTCACCAGGCTGTCTCTTCTTTCGAGACTACAAACAGGGCTGGTATTGTGGAACATAGAAAAAATGGTGTCACTACAGCACCCAAACAAGAACAAGCCTTCCTGTGCAACGACTATGATCAAGTCTGTCCCACATTGGCCTCCTCAGCCACCGGAGAGCTCATAGATGTGGACACCCCTCTTAAATCTTCATTCGCGAAGCTAAGCCTATATGTATAGATAACATTTAGAAGAACACTCGCACCGAGTCTTAAAGCCAGCAGGAAGTATATGGAAGATATAAATATTACATCCTTCGGGCAGAAGCAGTGTCTACCAAAATAAAGGTTTTACCTAAAGATGTGACTGCCAATGTTCTTAATCTGTTACAAACTTCACAACATATGATTTTTTCCAGTCAACTGTGTTTATATATTTTTTAGCCTTTTCATATTGATGTAGTGGCAGTAAATGTTATATGGCAGGGGTAGAAATTCCCTCATATGGTGAAGCAAGCCCTTGGCTTCTACCACCCGCACATTCCTCATTATCGTTCTCTCTCTGCACTCTCTCTAGTCTGAAAGTCTTTCCTCCTTAATTATCCCACACTAACAAATCTTCAGTCATTACACTTTAAGTCTAAGTCTGTACTCATGCCCAACAACAAAATGTTATATACATGTACTTGAGATATTTGGGACAAACTGAGTAGTTGGTCCATAAAACCAGGATATGGATATTGAAGATAACACCATGGCAACTGTCCTATTTTCCATGTATAGTCCCATTTTTTGGGCTTTGTCCTTGCTTCAAAATGTCCTTAGAAAAGTTCTCTGTTCATAGCTTGAGATATTGAGAACTTGTATATTTGTGATTTCATAAAAGTTATATTGACATGCCATGTATAGTAAACTGGTTTTGCAGTTACAACTCAAGGCCAGTAGAGGCCAGCAAATAAGCTGACGTTGTTATCAGAAAAGCAACATGAAAAACTGTCTATACAAGATATAACAGTGTAGGTATACAACTATGCATACAAATCACATACAGATCTTTGCAGATGTTATTCTAAAGCTTATTTTTAATGCAAGCTTCCCTGGTTATTTATTGTGTTTTTTAAATCTTTATTTCGATTTTAGCTTTCAAACATCAACAATAACAAAAATTGAAAGGAGGTAAATGGGTAAACAGAAGGAAATGAATAAGAAATGTGGGAAAGAGGGGAACATGTGGTCCAAGAAGGAGGGACAAGGCTATCACAAAGAGATGCTTTAGATTGTAAGTTGTCACATAATATTTTAAGCTTAAAGACATATCTAAGTACATGCATTATGACAGAGGAGAATCAGTAGTGTATGAAAACGATTTTTTTTTCATGAAAAAATACCAAAAACAACATTTTAACACTTACCTTAAAGTTAGCAAAATGTCTTGTAATTTCTGACAGTTGAACACCAGGGTTCACACCTCCTCCAAACCCAGGCTAAATTAGCATTAATTTCATAATCTGTTTTGGCCAATCAGGTTAGTTGAAACATTTGATTTAAACTCTGTGGTTCCTGTTTGTGCTGCAAAGAAGACCGGGATATGTAGTGTGGCACTATGTTAGGTGCTATGGCAGCAGCATAGGCAGGAAGTAGAAGTGGGTTGTATCCCAGCAGTGACTTGGGGGCTGACATCAGTGCTCTCCTATTGGCTGAGGAAGAAACAGCAGGTGAATAATGGGTTCAATTGATCCTCTTAATGCTGCATGTTGATTGGGTGGAGATCAGGGGCCTGTGTAGACACCCCTCTGGGGGTGTCAACATAATCATTAGAGCGATTTCTAGATATTAATAAAAATAAAAGGTTTTATGACATGTGCTTCTTCCTTAAAGGCTGCTTTTTTCCTATAGAGTGCTGAAATGTATTAATCCATGAAACGTGGATATGCCTTTAAAGACAGCGCTTTTGACTCTTTTGACATCTGTTTATTATTGTATTTGTTATGTACTTAACCCCTGTATAGCGCAACTGAATATATTTGCGTGTTACAAATAAAGGATAATATTGATAGAACAAAAGCGAAAGTAGCAGGACTTCAGTTATTAACTAAAGTTAAAATAATGAATTTGATCCTCTTTTATGTAATTTTCATATAAAATTACCAGTTTCTGGATCCTCACCCTTTCTCCCTCTATTATAGCATTTTGTGAGCTAATGATACCCACAAAGGAATGGGATTCACACAACTAGTGTCATGCTGGAAAAAAAAATCCTGAACATTTATTATTTGAATAATTTCAAACACACAGCATTCCACTGTTTGCTTGCTGTCTAACGGCATGACACTGGTAGTGTGAATCACCTTTTTTGTGGGAGTGTCCTTATCTCACTAAATACAGGTGAGCAAGATGGATGTCCAAAGGAGAGAACATAGGGAGACACGTGAGTTCCCCTGAACTAAGAAACAATTACTCTGCGGATCAGTGACTGAGCGCAAATTTTATATGAACATTGTATTGGGGAGAATTATTATTATTTCCTTTATTTGTAACGTGCCAACATATTCCGTAGCGCTGTACAGGGGTAAGTTCAAGTCAAAATTATATTAACAAAATTAAGAAAAAAGAATGGAGGGCCCTGTCTTTGAGCTTAAAATCAAGTGTACCCTGTGCTTTCGCTAAAAATTTAAAACTTGCAGAATTACAATCTTATAATAAAATTAATTAAATACACATAGCTAAACTATTTTATATAAAACAAAATGTTTTGCCCAAAGAGTCTCTTTAATATTCATTAATATTATGTTAGTAATGTATTGATATATTTTTTCACCATACAGAACTCTTCATTTTCCTTAAAATCATAAATTCACAGCCTTATTAAATTGCAATTCCGTAAATTTAAAAGGGCTCTATTTAAGCACATAGCATATTTTTTTTACAGAAGTTTTTAGTTAGTGACCTTCTATCCAAAAGCAAGGTGTTCACTAACTAAAAACTTCTGTAAAAAAAATATGCTGTGTGCTTAAATAGAGCTTAAATTTACTGAATCACAATTTAATAAGGCTGTGAGTATCTAGCGAAATCATTCCAGTTTCACTTAAGAAGATTTCTATCACTTTCTTATACAATGCGCTACAACAATTCTAATAAACTCACTAATTTTGTCTCAACTTGACTATTAATACTCGATCCTTACTGGCCTTCCAATGAACTAGTCCCCATTTTATTCCATCATTAATATCTCCACAAGACTCATCCACCTTACTCACCACTCCTCAACTGCCCCTTTCCTTTAGTCTATTGGCTTCCCATACCCTACTGAATATGTCTCAAAATCTTGAATCTCACATACAAAGTTCCCAATAAATTCACACCTTCATACATCTTGTTTCTTATCTTCAAGTAAACCCTAAATTGTCCCCTCCTCCCTCTCCTGCCTATATGGTTTCTCTTGCCCTGCTTCTTTCCTTTGGAACTTCCTATCTCGCTCTTCCACACTCATCCCTAGCTCTGAAAGGACTTAAGATATATTTAAAACCCACCATTTCAATGAAGCTTATCACCTGTATCACTCACACATAATGCTTACTGATATCAACTGACCTGCTGCTTCCTTCTTCATTATGATACTCAAGCACCTCCTCCAGCCCGTTACTAGTTACTCTTCTCCCCCACACCTTTTCTTATCACAGACCTAATGTTATTCTTTACAATGTACGACCTCTTCTGAGTCACTACCTTGTTGTGGCTTGTGTACCTCAATGAAGCTGTGAGCTATATCCTGTAGGGTCACCCAAGATGGGCAGAACATAGCAAAGAGGTCAGACAAATTGTGGTCCACTGGAGAAGGAACTAGCAACCCACTCCATTATCTTTGCCATGAAAACCTTATGGATTAGCACAACCAGAAACCTGACGAGAGAGTCGACTAAACATACAAAGAATGCAAGGAGTGGAGACCTCTCCTCCTTTGGTATTATTTGCCATTGTATTGTTAAATATCGTATGCTCTCTGTAAGGGTCTTTCCTATTGTATATAGGGCCGCATAAAATAGTGCTCTATAAATACTCTCTCATGCTGGATGCCATGTCTAACAGCTGTGACTGAAAGTCCCACCCACACAGAATCATAGATACACAGTATGTCACTGTCTGGTAGCAGAAATATGAGAAATTGATAGTGTGAAGGCCCTACCTTATGGGTACTGCTTTAGCTTACAGCTGTGAGACATGGCACTCTACATGAAAGAGACCAGGAAGAAATGGGGAGGTTACTATGGAGGTCCATTCACTTTATAAAATGATTGAGCAGAGGTTACAAATGTGGTATCATGTAAAACTATGGGCAATATCAAGCACTTTATCAACTAAATGTTAATTTGTAAAAAATACCTTTTCTACAGTAAATTAATATTAATTGCTGGTCAGTCCATTTAAAAGAATTTGAACAAAGCTAAGCAATTCAAGAGATACTTATATGAGGTTTATTGATCGCTGTATATGAGTTGTGCATTTACAACCAATGGTGAGCAGATGGCAGCATACAAGCTTCACGTAAAATTAGTAATATCTAACTTGCACTTATGGTTGTGGTCTAACAGTACTACTTTGTTGCAGTTTAACTCGGATTATTGTTAGCTAAACTCTATGGCATATAATATTGATTGCAAAAAATGCTATTAAAAGTAGTTATTTCCTGTCAGCACTGTCAATTTTCTCATAAAGGGAAAAATACATTCTTTCCTGACCCCAAGATTCTGGCAATCAGATTACCCCCCCCCCCCCCCCCCCCCCCCCTTCTTTGGCTATCCTACATAACCCTATATGCCCTTTCTAAAATATATCCAACCCCTTTTTAAAGATATATATTAAATGTGCGGTGACAACCTCCTTTGGTAGAAAGCTCCACAGTCTGACTGTCCTTCCTTTCCTTAAAGTTTTTTCTTCAAACGTCGAGGGATGTCCCTCATGGTACAAAAAGTTATAAAGCTTTAAGTTGACCATGAACATATTTATATAGGGTAATCGTATCCCTGTTAAGCACATATTTCTAGAGAATATGCATTTAATTTGGTTAGTCTTTCTTCATACCTTAGGCCCCTCCATTCCCTTTATTAGTTTTGTTGCCCTTCTCTGTACTTTTTCCAGCTCTAAAATGTCCTTTTTATGAAATGGTGCCCAAAATTGTACTCCATATTCCAAATGAGGGCATACTAGGGATTTGTATAGTGGCAGAATTATATTTGCTTCCCTGGCTTCTATACCCTTCTTAATAATAATATTTTACTTGTCTTTGCAGCTGCTGCTTGGCATTGAGCGATGTTACCTGGGTGGTTGTCTAGAAGCACTCCCAAATCCATTTCTATCTCTAATACACCTAGATTTATTCAATTTATATAATACATTCCATGTTTTTTTTTTTATTTTAGTAAATATAGCTATAATTAACAGGCAATAACTAATATTTTTCCACTTTATAAAGTACACAAACATACTTTTCCTTCATTAAGCCACATTTTTTGTTGAGTTCTAAGTCCAAGGTCTACTTACCCATAATATGTATTCTGGGTTTGTAGAATATATATTAAACAAAAATATTATTTTATGTGCAACATATTATTACTTAACCTCTAAACATTTAGCAAAACTTGATGGTTTCTGCTGATGTGGGAGGAAGCTTGTCTGCATAGGAAGTTTCTATCTGAATTACGGAAATGTGGCATCTATTATAGCCAGAGATTTTGGTAGCAGTAATGGGAAACTCATTAGTTCACAAGGACATACCTACCAGAGAAAGCAGAACACAGAAATAGTTGACAAAAATGTAACGTCTTTAAATGTTTATAATCAGTAATGGAGCTAGAGAATGGAAAAAATCCTCTGGGGAGATGCAAAAAATGTTTTGCAGTGGGTCCCACTGGAACCAAATCACTCAGGGCTCCTCTCCCAGACCCCTTCCCTTAACGGCTCCCCTCCTGAAGACCCCTTCCCATAAAAGCAAACCTTCCCAAGACATTTACCCATTGCTGCTCCACCCTCAAGACCCTTTCCAGTATATATATATATATATATATATATATACATCACACCCACACAGCACCCATACCTCTTAGCATCCATCCTAACCAAGTCCTTGTCAGCAACCATCCTCTCTCAGCATCCATCCCCACACTGCATCCAACCCCCCAGAACACCCACCTCACATAGCACCCATCCCTATCTCCTATCTTCCTCCCTCACAGAACCCACCCCTCTGTACTTTGCTTACACTTTGCAGCCCCTGCTCTCTTACTTTCTTCCCTGATACACATCTCCAGCATGCTGCACTGCTCCACACTGCCACCTCTTGGAGCTTCAGTAGAAATGCTCTTATGTAATCAGGCACACACCAATTTCAGACCGGGGGTTGTGTGTGCAGCCAAGGAGGCACTGGGGCCCTGGGGAGCCATGGCGGGATGCGCCAGAGTGGGAGGCCCTACAACACAAAAATAAATACAATTTAAAAATAAATTTAAAAAAATTACACAGAGCTGGGCCCCCCAGAGTAGGGCACTCAGGCACTGCACCACCTGCACCACTCGTAGATCTGTCCCTGATTATGACAATCAACATATAACAGTAGCTAATCCAGGAAGAAATTTCATTCTAAATTATTATGGACAGGTGGGAGGGTTTCTAGTTTACTCATGGAAGACTAAATTGGAAAAAGTTTACATGTTTTTGTTTTGTTTTTGCCTTTGTTTAGATTAATTTGATAAAAGATATTGATGTTTTCCAAAATATGTTACTTTCTTTCACAAGACACAACCAAAACTATAATTCACTCTATACTACTGCAACTCTCTTCTTGCTGGCCTCCCCATCACCCGTCTCTCTCCACTTCAGTCCATAATGAACACATACGCTAGACTCTGCCATACTTATTGCTCAATGTCTGCAGCTCCTCTCTGTCAGTCACTCCAATGGCTTCCATAACCTGCAGAATAACATTTAAAATTGTGAGCCTAACATATAAAGCCCTCAACAAAAGTACACACCCTTATATCTCTGCTCTAGTCTCTAAATACTCTCCCAACCGTCCTCTTCACTCTGCTAATGACATTCTTCTTTCCTCCTCTCACTCCACCCTTCAGGGATTTTCTTGCTACCCGTATTCTCTGGGACTCCCTGCCTCGCTCCACTTGATTATCCTCCAGACTCAAATCCTTCAACACCTCACTAAAAACGAATCTATTTAAAGAAGCTTATAACCTTTAGCCTTAATATGCGCAATTTATAGTAGCTCACCTTTCTATACCTCACCAATACCCTCTACACTGTAAGTTTGCAAGTTTTCAATTCTATTGGCTGCTTTAGAGAAAGCCCTTTGTATGCTTGTTTTAAACTCAATAACAGGGCCCCTCATTCTTTTGTAATTTGTTAAAATTGTTTTTTGACTTGTACCTACCCTGTTTCGTTCTATGGAATATGTTGGCACATCAAAAATAAAGCTTAATAATAGTTAATAATAATTAATAATAATATCCATGAGTATTGTTACTACATAAAAAAAAAGTTATTGGGGTATATTGAGTGACCTTCCAACATTTCTAATGGTCACTTATGGCTTTGAAACATTATGTAGTAATAACGTCATACACAACTGCGCCATACAACATACGCCATACACAACTGCTGTTGTGTATGGCGTATAGACAAAGTTTTAGAAATATACACTCTTAATATAATAACAACAATAATAATAATAATGGCTTTACATGTGCATAATATGTGCACAATTATCCATTCACACATATACTCTGCAGAACTAGCACTCCAGGCCTCTGTCCTTTTTCTAAAATTAAAAATAAAACGAAAGGGTTAACAAAAAAGCAGTCAGGGCTGGAAAGTACTACTAGGTGAGCCTGGAGAGAGAGAGTGGGGGAGGGAGAGAGAGGGAGTGACAGAGAGAGAGAGGGGAGAGAGAGAAGGGAGGGAGAGGGAAAGGGAAGAGAGGGAGTGAGAGAGGGATGAAGAGAGGGGGAGATAAGGGAGGGAGTGAAAGGGGGCAGGAGGGAAAGAGTGGGGGGCAGGAAGAGAGAGGGGTAGGCAGAGAGTGGGAGTAAGAGAGAGGGAGGAGGGGAGAGAGGGAGTGACTGTGAGAGAGAGGGGGAGAGAGAGAGAGACAGAGAGAGAGAGAGAGAGAGAGGGAGGAGGGGAGAGAGGGAGGGAGAGAGGGAGAGAAAGAGAGGAAGAGAGAAAGCAGGTGAGAGAGAGAGGCAGGGAGGGAGAGAGAGACAGGGGAGGGAGAAAGAGGGAGGGGAGAGAGAGGGAGGGACGCATAGATTGAGAGAGGGTACAACGAGAGTGGGTGCACAAAGAGAAGCAGAGGGCATAGAGAGGGAGACAGTACTGAGAGAGACAGAACAAACAATTGAAGATACTATGTGATACCGGGCAACTTACTTTAATATAAGAGAGTCCAGATGTACTGCTGGAAAATAAGTCTGATGTAGTTATGGTCTACCGCCTCTAGAAGGCAGCAAACTAGCAGTCTTTCATATAACTAGCTTAGTTAACTGTTACTTACCCCAATCTTTTTTTCTGCATGATACATATTCTAATATTTTATTCTATGGAGCTTGTTTATCAACCTACAATTTTAAACCTTGCAAATTATACAAAATATCAAAGGAATATTTATTTTACGTGACATAAATAAAATATGTGAGTGTCCTCATACTTTGAATCCATGATGATGATCAACTTGCTGTTTGGAGGAGAGAATTTGAATGAAGACAGAGGAATCTTCTCTCTGCTGATTAGGAATGTGACAATAATGCTGCCAGTGCTTTCAACAGGATTATTAGAAAGCTCATTATTGTACAAGGACACACCGCCCTGAGACAGAATATTAGACAGAATTGGTTTAGAAAAATAAACTGCCAATGAAAGTTATAAGTGTAAATGTTTGTTTCATTTTTGTTTATTTTTTTGCTTTCTATATACGTTTTGCTTATGATGAAATTTATGCAAAAAACATATAGAAAATATTTTACCACAGCGGACCTTTAAGAATTTAAAATAAACTGAGAGTATCTTACATTAATTATTAATTATCACTATTCTACATTTTTAAAAGGTTAAAGGGACAAATATGGGAGTAAAAAATATCCTGATATGATACATAATCTATAAATCTGTAATATTTTAACTTACTATTAAATCTTCATTTACCTTGTTAAAAAAAAAAATAATTGCAGGATAGGACATTACAAAATACAGTGGTACTAAATACAATTTGTTATATTATCCTGAAAAGATCTGTAGAATAGTGATGTTAATCATATAATAAAAAAGCAAGAAGGCTAAGCACCCTCCAAAAAAGATATTGTCAGTAGATGGAAACCTCGAAGAATGTCGCTCTAACTATAGTGTTCCTATAGTGACAACCAACTGGGAAGACGGTCCTACCAATCACTTTATAGATACCTAGAGTGATACAAGACCTTGCAACTATAATAAGAGCTGGTTCTGTTTACAAACAACAATGGAAAAGGGAAGTTATTCTACCACATATGGCCTCCAATTCATGGCTACCATAAGAAGTCCTGTAAGGGTGACTTGTAACCAGAGGCATTTTAATAAGGAGATTTGAGGAGCTATTCTATGGCTCCAGCAAAGAAGAATCAGAGTCTGAATCTTAGTAGTCTCTAGAATGGTAAACACTAATGTGAACACACTTTACTAGCCTTAAAATCCTCCCAAATACCTATCTATATATAAAAAAACCTTCCCATAATAGGGAAGGGTATAAAAACGAATGCAATGGGATTCCCACTTAATACTCATACCTCCTATAAGCTGGATATCCTTAAGGACTCCCATGGTATTCTACAGTATAACTATGGCGGTTCCTATGTACCCTAATGGTACCTAATTAATGGCAGTTGCCATGAGGTCCCTATGGATCTCAATGGTAATCTAACAAATTAGGTCCCTATGAAACCCCATGGTAGCTGATATTAGCCCCTTTACCATGAGAGTCTCCATGGACTCCAATTGTATACTAAATTATGATCATGGGGTTCCTCATGGACCCCACTGGCACACCCATATGGATCCCAGTGCCATCTCATATTAACGCCTATACCATGGGGTTCCAACAGACTTCAACGGTATACTCAGCTATGATCATGGGGTCCTTATGGACACCTATGGCACCCTTCCTACTACCACAGGGGTCCATATTAGGTCCCTATGGATTCTAACTTCGCTGTTAAAAGCCAAATAAATCAGAAGGCACAGATTTCAAAAGTGGCAAAAAGTACAAAGCATATGGCAAAATCACAAAAGCAGTACAAAACTACATAAGCAGTACAGTTAGTCATAATGCATGGCTGATTATTCCATGACTATAGCTCCTACAATGTTCTGCTAATCCACTAATACCTAGACATGCTTAAAATATGTTGAAAGGCAGATTATAAATCATTAATCACAGTACTGTGTGCATATGTGTTTTTTGTCTTTAATACTTTTTTATTTAAACAATGAAAGAGAAAACAAGCAAACATACATGGGATGCTGGTAGGCAATTTACCTCTTTCAAAGATTGAGGTTGGCTGTGGTAAATGGGCAAGTGTTTTTGTTTTGTTGGGGGGGGGTTGTGGCTCAGCTCGTAAATGGAGAGCTTCACCTAGTGTTGAGCTGTTATTGAGGCTGCATACTATTAGGCCCAGTTGTTGTCTACATCTATATTGTATTACTAGTTGGTTGTAGTGGAAATAGCTATAGCTATGTGTTAAAAATAAGAACTGATAGAACCATAATAGAAAAAATAACGGAATGGAGAAAAGCAAAGGATGAAGGGGAGAGGGGTGAGAAGATCTCTTGATGAGGGAAAGGGGGGACTCTTTTGCTTGTTAAGAGTCTTAGGGTCAGCATTTATTCTGTGGCTAGGGGTGGGTGGTTGACCTACTGTGAATTCACGGTGCAAGAGGTATATAAGTATATAGGATTTAATACTCAACTGGAATGGTTTAAAGCATGATTGGCCGACTAATGGATAAAGGCTTTGAGTGATAAAAGCTTTCTGACTCCTTAAATGATTGTACAATAAAAAAATAATATATATTCTTACAAACTTTGATTCTGACTAAGAGCCTAAGTCCCCTTCTGGTTCGTTACCTTGTCGTGGTGAGAGGGCTTGTGTACTTCAGTAATGCTGTGAGATATATCATATAGGGTCACCCAAGATGGGTAGGTCATAGCAGAGAGGTCAGAAAAATGGCAGTCCATTGGAGAAGGAACCAGCAACCCTCTCCATTAACTTTACTAAGATAACCATATGGACAAGTACAACCAGAAGCATAACAATATGGCACTGGAACATGAGCCCCTCAGGTAAGAAGGTGACTACTGTCACAACCTACAATGATGATGGAGTATAGAGGATCCTAGTCCTCTTTTCTCCTGTAGATTTTAGACCTAAGATTTGAGTGACTCAGACCAATGGACCTTCCTTGTGGATGCAAGAGCATAAGTCCCAGCTTTTGGTAGTGTGCCTGGGAAGAACCTGGCATGGAGTCAGAAACGATCTCCTCTGCCAGCATATGCCCTTGGGTCAATAATACACCTGCACACAAAGTCTTGATGAAAATTATGAACCATGTTTTATTTTAGAACAGCATATTTAACCACATCACACAAGAATGGGGGAAGTGGCTACCGTTAGCCAGCCCCAAATGACGTCCAGCTGTGAGCTTCCCATTGTTAGTTCTATGCTGGATACTTAGCTAATGGGATTAACAGGCTTTTGGGAACAAAGGAGGCGTGGCTGTATTCAATGGCTTCCCATCTACAATATAGTAACATACTAATATAATGACATACATTCATATTTACAAATACAACACACAATGTTTCACACACATACAACCAACACATCCCACCAGCTCCCTCACATGACACCCATTACAATGAGCCTAAACATGGAAGGGATGGGGATATGCTAAGGGGTAAACTTATAATACTTTATCCCCTAGACCACACAATAACAATATAACCTTATAACAGTATAACAGGGTGTCTGGGAGCCCCAAACCCCCAGGTATCGTCTCTTGTTAACAGTCTGTGACAGACATCTGTCCAAGTCCCAGATGACTGCCAAGTGAGCCATGACAACTACCACATTACTGAGGAAGAACTGAGGGTAAGTACGAGTATAACCAGATTTAATGACGTTTTTGGGCCAAAGCCAAGAGGACACCCAGCTCTGGATGTGTCTGGAGGGGAAAGGAAAGTCTGATGCTGCAAAGAACAATTTAGGAACCTGGAATGTTAGAACTATGAACCAAGGCAAACGAGACGTGGTCAAACATGAGATGACAAGGTTAAACATTGATATCCTGAGAATTAGTGAAATCAAATGCACTGGAATGGGACATTTCACATCTGTCAACCACTGGATGTTCTACAGTGGTCAAGAATCTCACAGAAGAAATGGAGTAGCCCCCAAGTCAATCAAAGGGTGACCAACGTAGTGCTCGGTTACAGCCAATAAATGACAGAATGATTTCAATTGAAATTCAACGCAAGCCTTTTAATATCGCAGTAATCCAAGTCTTTGCTCCAACCACAGATGCTGAAGAGGCTGAAGTTGTCAGGTTCTACAAAGATATTAAACACGTCATAGATATAATACCAATAAAATATGTTACTCTCATCCTAGGAGATTGGAATGCTAAAGCAGGAAACCAAAATATAGCTGGAATATCTGGCAAGTTTGGCCATGGAGCACAAAATGAAGTAGTTCAGAGATTAGTAGAATTCTGTCACGATAAATCTCTGGTTGTAGCAAACACCATCTTCCAACAACCTCAGAGACGACTCTACACTTGGACATCACCAGATGGACAACATCAAAATAAGATTGACTATATACTTGTAGCCAAAGATGGAGGAGCTCCATACAGTCAGCAAAAACAAGACCTGGAGCTGACTGTGGTTCAGACAATGAGCTTCTTATTGCAAAGTTTAGATACAAAATAATAGCAGATACAAAATAAATAATATCACCTATGGATATTCAGTGGAGGTAAAGAATAGATTTAATCGACTAGACATGGAAGATAGAATGCCTGAAGAAGTTTGGACCAAGTTTGCAACATTATCCTAGAAACAGCAACAAAGCATATCCCCAAAAAAATGAAAATGAAGAAGGCTTGGAAAGTAGCCCAGGAATAAAGGAAAGCAAAAGGTAATGGAGATAGGAAAAGATGTATCCAACTGAATGCAGAATTCCAGAAGATAGCAAATGAGACAAGCAGTCATTCTATGAGTGATGTAAAGAAATAGAAGAGGATAACAGAATGGGAAAGTCAAGAGATCTCTTAAAACATTGGGGATCTCAAAGGAACCTTTCATGCCAAAGTGGGCGTGGTAAAAGACAAAAAATGGTAGGGACTTAAAAGAAGAAGATCAGATAAAGAAAAGGTGACAGGAATACAGTGAATAGCTTTAAAGGAAGGATCTTGGAAAGTGAAGTGACATGGGCTCTAGGATGCCTTGCTGATAACAAGGCAGCAGGAGTTAATGAAAATGTTGTTTGCCTTATGCAAACATATTTGGACAACTCAGGAGTGGCCAGTAGACTGGTAAAGGTTAGTCTACATGCCAACCACAAAATGCCAGTGCCAAAGAGTGCTTCAATTATCAAACAATTGCACTCATTTCAGATGCCAGCAAGGTAATGCTTAAGATCTAACAAGCTCTGCTCTAACCATACATAAAGACCTGCAACTACTAAATGTGCTCCACAGAGAAAGAGGCACAAGAAATCAAATTGCCCATATCCAATGCATAATAGAGAAAGCAAGAGAGTTCCAGAAAAAAACATTTACTTCTGCTTCACAGACTATAGTAAAGTGTGGATCACATCAAAATTTGGCAAGTTCTTCAAGAGCTGCAAGTACAAGCTTATCTCATCTGCCTCCTGATGAATCTGTACATGGACCAAGAAGCAACATCAGACAACAGAAATGGTTTAAGATTGTGAAAGAGCGACAATGTGGTATAGTGTCACCTTATTTATTCAACTTATACGCGGATTACATAATTATCGGATCAGCAAAAATGGAGACAATACGTTCCAATCCTACTTCTAAGTCATTAATAAATAAGTTAAAATAGAGAGGGCTTAATACCTCTTCATAGAAACCTCTTCATAGAAACTAATTAGGTTTGTTTGACATGACCTATCCTTCATAAATCCATATTGACTCCTACTTATAATCTTGTTTAAATAGACAGGTTCTTGTATATTATCCCTTATTAACCCTTCTAAAAGCTTCCCCACTACAGAAAGGAGGCTCACTGGTCTATAACTCCCTGGATTTGCTCTTGCTTCCTTCTTAAATATAGGTATCACATCTGCTTTTCTACAGTCATCTGGTAGAGACCCTTTGTTGAGTGAATCTTGAAAAATGAGGTATAATGGTTTTGCTATTACTGAGCCCAGTTCCCTCAGGACCCCTGGGTGTATTCCATCCGGACCCGGGGCTTTATTAACATTTATTTTCTCCAACCTCTTTTGGATTTCTTCCTGCATTAACCAGTTATTAGGTTATTAGGTGTAGATAGTGTAGCCCCATTTTCTCGCAGTGTCCCAAACACTGGTACCTCCCTTGTACAGTATATACCGAAGAAAAGAACCTATTTAGCTCATCTGCTTTTCCTGGTCACTAAATGCCAGACAGCCTGTGTCACATTGTAATGTTTCTATAACTTCCTTCCAGGCCTTCTTCCCATTCATATTTTTATTAAATATTTTACATTTAGGCTTACTCTCCTTTGCAACTAACTTTTCATTTTCAATTTTAGCCAGTCTAATAGCCCTTTTGCAAGCCTTGCTGATTTCCTTGTATTCCCGTAAAGCTGCCTCTGTCCCCTTTTTTTGTATAATTTAAATGTCTGTATTTTCCTTCTCATCTTGATCTTTAAATCATTGCTAAGCCAGATTGGATGTGATTTACTCCTTTTACTTTTATTCCCACACGGTATATGCCGATGTGTATGTATATTTAGTAAGGATTTAAATGTTGTCCATTTATGTTCAGTATGTTTACCTGTCAGTTCTCTGTCCCAGTCTATACTTTGTATTGCTGCCCTAGACCATTAAAATCTGCCCTTTTAGACATTGAGAGTTTTTGTTGGCCCCTTAAAGTTTTTTTTATTTTATTTAATCTCAAATGAGACTGTGTTGTAATCACTGTTTCCCAAAGGTTGCCCGTTTTCAGAATGTTATACTATATTAATATTATTTGTGATGACTAAATCCAAGATAGCCTCATTTATAATAGGCTCTTGTATTACCTGGGCCAGATAATAATCATTGAGTGTACTCAAGAACCTGCTCCCCTTAGCTGAACTGCTGGTCTCATTTATCCAGTTTATTTCAGGGTAGTTAAAATCTCCCATTATTAAAATTTTTCCAATCTGTAATAATAATTGTATTTCCTCACTTTCAGCTATATTTGGGGGTTTATAGCATACTCCTACTAATATTCTTTTAGAATTTGCTGCTCCACTTTTTAACTCAACCCACAAACATTCAACATTACCGCTAGTTCCAGCATAAATATCTTCTCTGACTATAGACTTAAATTCAGGCTTAACATACAGACAAATCCCTCCTCTTCGTTTACCATTGCCCCAATCTTTCCTAAATAGGTTATAACCATCCAGATTAACAGTCTAGTCATGAGAGTCATCCCACCTTGCTGGAAGAAATATCAACAATCTCATATACGCAGATGAAGGTACTCTGATGGCCGAAAGTTAGGAGGAACTAAAGGACCTATTGATAAGGGTGAAAGAAGAGAGTGCAAAAGCTGACCTGCTACTTAATGTTAAGACATTTAAGATCATGGCACACATCTCAGCTCCTGGCAAATACTTGGAGAAGAAGTGTCAGTGATAGATTTTAATTTCCAAGCCATAAAATTAAAAGACGATCGCTTCTTGGGAGGAAAGCTATGGCAAGTCTGGACAAGCTCGTAAAAAGTAAAGCTTTTACATTATCAGCAAAGTTCCACATAACTATGGTATTTCCCATAGTAACATACAGGAGCGCTGGACCATAAAGAAGGGTAAGAAAACTGCTTAGAATGTTTTGGACTGCAAGCAGATCCAATAAATCAGTACTTCAGGGAATCAAGACAAACTGTTCAATTCAAGGTATAATCACAAGGCAGAAGCTCAAGTATTTTGGCCATATCATGAGAAGACAGGGTTCACCAGAGAAGAATCTGATGTTGGGAAAATTGAAGGCACACGAAGTAGAGGCGGAGATGGATAGATTAAGTCACTGAAGCAATGAATGCGAGTTTGATGAATCTCAGACAGGCAGTGGCTGACAGATGTGTCTGACGTACTGTGGTCAATATGGTCACGGAGAGTCAGATATGACTGAATGACTAAACAAAGAGCAGAAGTAAACAAGAAAAAGTGATAAAGATAGTTTTTGAATAGAAACAAATGTGATGCCTCTGCTGGACCCTTGATGAATCCATGATATATTGGTGACAGTTGTCTGTGGCAGAGGGGTGTCTATATTTCTGGAGAGCTGTAGTTTCATTTTCTGAGGCACAGAGTCTTCTTCTGGGCCAGTAGATTTCAATCTTATACAATTATCTTAATAAAGGTTCTTTGTTCCATCCTTTCTCACCCTTCCCTCCACTAGTGTGGTTCATCATTTTCATAACTAAAGTGGTACATTAATTTCTTCTCAGGGAAGTTTCAGTGAGTATGATTTCAGATTGTTAGTTGTTCTAGGCATGTCCATTCTTTGTAGGTTGGAATGCAAGGGTATTTTCGGTATTAAGGGATTAAGTCCCTTTGTCCTATTGATATGACGTTGTTGTTATTGGTGTGAGTTGATTGAGTTGTGGTCATTTGTGGTTCAGGTGTATAAGCCACAGGTAATCAATGATAGAGGTTTTCTTTTATTTGAGGATGTCAGAGTAGATTGAGCGCCAAAAGGGTTAAGTAAATTTGCATATGTGTCCATATTGCCATATCGAGGAGTGAGTTATTTAAATTGGAATAAGCTAATTATTTGTATATGATAACCCACTCCTCTGCTTCCAGAGCTGACCCTGCTTTGTAAGGCGAAACCGCATACCCTAAGTGCTTGTAGGCTAAGTCCTGCGTGTTTCATTGCCTCCACTGCTTGCCTCGATTTTCGAGGCTCGCAGGCAATGAGCACCTCTGACGCTCATCGCCCAAGTGCTGGGAGTTGTAGTGCCTTAACGGCTCGCCTGGCTACGCGAGGCTCGAAGGCGATGAGCACCAAGTGCTATGCATGTTAGTGTCTTAACGGCTCGCTACGTGAAGCTCACAGGCGATGATCGCTTTTGGCGAGTTTTATTGCCTTTAAGGCTCGCCTCGCTACGTGACGCTCGCAGGCGATTAGCGCCTTCTGCACTCATTGCCTAAGTGCTGCTAGTTAACGGCTCGCCTCGCTACACAAGGCTCGCAGGCGATGTGCGCCTTTGGTGCTCATCACCTAAGACGAACGCACCACGCAAAGCGTGACGACGTCTCAAAGTTCGCCAACTATAATATGTTTGTGTGATAGCTCTATTAGAATGTCTAGGGAAATGACACAGTCCAGTTTGCCAGACATTGTAATGTGTTTACATAAAAAAAATATAATAGAAAAGTGTAATCTGAGATGTAGAAAAGAATTATTCAAACACACGGGTTGTTAATGTAAAAAGTATCAGTTAAAAGTGTGTAATCAATCATTTATATTATAAAATCAGGTAATAGAAAAAGTCAGTTTGCTTAACCAATACCCTGTCTGGTGGCTCTGATGACTGTTTGTTTTCTGCCAGCGTACTACTGTATGTAGCCAATACGCATTTTTTTTTTGTGACTTGAAAACAGCATGCATAGCTTCAGGGTACATTAAGTTGGAGCAAATGAAGGGTCCTTCCGGGGTGAAAGGGCATGATCTCCCCAGCCTTATGCATGTGGCAGTGCCGACATGCAATAATTTGTTTACAGTGGGGGGGAAGTATTTGATCCCCTGCGGATTTTGAACGTTCGTCCACTAACAAAGAAATGATCAGTCTAAAATTTTAATGGTAGGTGTATTTTAACAGTGAGAGACAAAATAAGAAAAATGAGACCAAAATCGAGCTCTTTGGCATCAACTCAACTCATCGTGTTTGGAGGAGGAGGAATGCTGCCTAAAACCCCAAGAACACCACCCCCAAAGCCCAACATGGAGGTGGAAACATTATGCTTTGGGGGTGTTTTTCTGCAAAGGGGACAGGACAACTGCACTGCATGAAAGGGACGATGGACAGGGCCATGTACCGTCAAATCTTGGGTGAGAACCTCCTTCCCTCAGCCAGGGCATTGAAAATGGGTCGTGGATGGGTATTCCAGCATGACAATGACCCAAAACACACAGCCAAGGCAACAAAGGAGTGGCTCAAGAAGAAGCACATTAAGGTCCTGGAGTGGCCTAGCCAGTCTCCAGACCTTAATCCCATAGAAAATCTGTGGAAGGAGCTGAATGTTCAAATTGCCAAACACCAGCCTCAAAACCTTAATTGCTTGGAGAGGATCAACAAAGAGGAGTGGGACAAAATCCCTCCTGAAATGTGTGCAAACCTGGCAGCCAACTACAAGAATCATCTGACCTCTGTGATTGCTAACAGGGGTTTTGCCACAAAGTACTAAGACGAAGGGGTCAAATATTTATTTCCCTCATTGACATGCAAATCAATTTATAACTTTTTTTCACATGCGTTTTTCTTGTTTTTTTTGTGGTTATTCTGTCCACAGATGATGTACAAGATTATTAGACAGTGGATTGCCCACTTAAGGTTGTTATAGATAGGAAATTTCAGTGCACAATTATTTCTTCAAACAGGGTGATATTCCCTGAAGATTAGGATATTTGGTCACCGTAATACCATACCATAATCTTAAATAAGAATCATTGTATGTCATATTCATCTTGCAAATATTTGTGCCAATACTTTATTATTATTATTATTATTATTATTATTATTATTTTTATTGTGCTATTTACAAGGGTACAATACATATAATTGTATTATAAAGTGTACAGAAAATACACATTCATTGAACATCCATTTTTATATTTAGTTTGGTGATCAGGAGACAGTATTGCATTTTCTCCATGGAATTCACAAAGACATCTGAAGAAACTGAGGAACAAAAACATTTTGATATTATAAACTCTCTGTAAAGCTCCCACATAGGGAAGCCATTTTCAAATGCTACTCATATGCTCTGCCAGTTGTTATGTGCATTCAAAATGCCTTATTGAAATTTCAGTCAATCAGAGAGGATCATGGAGATAAACTTGTGATTGGCTTAGAAGTCAACAATAGATTCCCACTGTATAACAGAAACATGTGACTTCCCTGTGGAACAGCTAACTAGTATTTGTGAGCAACTAGTTTGCATAAACATGAAACACAAATAATATCCGGTATCTCAAGAACGATTCAAGACTTTGAAAATGTTAATTTGAACTTATTTATACTCTCATTTAGATGACCAGCAAGTGGGAGAGAGATCTGCCCAGGAGACTGTCCTAAGATTGCCTGCAGTGCTCAATACAGGGATGGCAGTCCCATTGCCAGATCCTATCCTACCACTAGCCATCTAATAAGATGTGGAGAGAAGCAACTCTGTCTGAATCTGTAATGATAAAGCTAAATTGACATACTGACATTTCTTCCTAAAATACTGTTGTTGCTAATCAATTAATTATTAATGAAGTTCTAATGTATGAGAAATACAATGGTCCTCTAAGAGAGTCCACCTAGTATTAGATAAAATATATCTTCACTAAAACTACACAAACCAAGAGGAAGCTGCTGCATTGCTGTGTTTGCTTTAGAATGTGCAATATGGAGAGTCACAGGAGAATCACAATTTGCTGCCCAACAATCTTACACAGTGACATGTTCTGAAGGGCCTCGTAGGGCACCTCAGGCTTGCCTGGGGTTGGAGGGAGGGACCACCTGACCTGGCAGGACCGGGTAGGGGCAGGAGGTGGCTAGCTGGGGGAGGTGGAGCCATTATTTGCGTTTGGCGCCAATTTCCACCGGTTTGCCCCCAGCTAGCCATGGGAGCAGATGCCCACCCACCCATCCCTAAAGTATAGTTGTTAGCGTGATGTATATGTTGTACTGTAAAAAAAAAAAAAACTATGGATGAATAATAGTAAGTTGTGGATTATTTTGTTTATTGTCTGTTGTACTCATTGTTGTGTATGTATCATTGAAGTATATATTATATGGTATCAAAAGTTTGTTTATATTGTCACAGCGGCAGGTGGTGAGGGGAGTCGCCGGGACAGTGGGAAAATGGGGGAGATCCTACCCTACGGTGGTACGGATGTTCCAACACAGTAGGCCCTGGATGAGGCTTCAGGGCGTAGGGTGTACTGTCTCTGGCCAGGCTCCTCCCCTCAGTTATGTTTATTTATTTATCATTATGGTTATTACGTCATGTTGTGTTTAACAATAAACGCTGTGGCCAGTTATCTCCCAAGAAGTGGTCTGTGTCTAATTTTATATTCAATGGGTGATGGGGTATAAATTATTATATGCACATACCAACTGGGCCTTGCTTAGGTCATGAGGGATGGGAAGCACTAGAGAGGTCAAGATGACAGCCACCTATAGCCACCCATAGATAAAAGCTAAAGAGCATACATTGTGCTAGATGTGGCTTATTATTTTAAAGGACCATCTTTTGTTTGCAGTTACAGTGTCCCTTTACCTACACTGTATTCATTCCACTATAAAAAACTATTTGAAGGATTATTACTAAATAAGAAAGAAACTAGTTTCTTTATCTGTTTACATTTATCTAATGTGAAAGTGAAATACAAAAAAAAAAGTTCAAATTTAAAAGGAGGGAAATCATATTTATATCTCATAAAACCATTACATTGTTTCACAGTATATGATGCATTCGATAGTGTTGTCAAATATGTGGTGAGTCAGCCTTTTTTTTAATGAAAGAGGTTAAGTACTATTGTGTTAGTCAACACCAGACTGGTTATCCTTTATTTGAGCAGAGAGCCCTCATGACGACAAGGGTAGGTCATTCCCAGAGTGGAAACTCTAGGAGTGTCTTGGTGTCAATGAGACAGTGACTATTTAACTGATGACACAGACTTTGAGGTAGACAGATCTGGGAATATATTCTTGTGTTTACTCCTTGTCATCTTGCTTCATTTTATCCCCTTGCGCCTCGGACATCAAAACACTGTGTACTGTATATTTTAACAGACAAAGCAGAAAAGTTCAGTAGACAACGCCCATTTCCAGACTGGCTGTCATAAAATCAAGGATATTTGAACTGCAATTCTTATGCTTGATTTTTGTGTTTTATATAAACTCTTATGTTTTCAGGTGATATTACCATGTTCCAAGTGCCTGTTATTGGACATTGAAAACCATTTTTTTTTATGTTGAATCTGAATTGGGTTTTTGATAATGTACATGTTTTCTTTTTTCAAATAATGCTCCAAAAGCAGAAAACATTCTTGTTAACTGATCTGGGGCTTGCCCATTTGAGCCAATGCGTAGTGATATAGATGTATACTTATATATAATGAAATCTACCAACATATGTACTCTCTTCCATTTCCTGTTAGATGTACTGTATGTATACTCTTGAATTTCTTGTTAGTTTCATTGAATGACATTTTCTTGATTTTACTAGGTATATAATATCCATGTATATATATTAGCTTTTATGTACTTTGTTTATAAAGAAGTGCTTATAAGCTCTCTTTTACTGCCTTAAATAAAACAAATAGTACCTATATGGGTCTGTCCACTGCAGTGTATGGAGACACAGACTCTGTAGTGATTGATGTGCTGTATAATGTCCTGTCAGGAACCAGATCTCATCAGGATGTTGCACAGGGACCTCCATGGCACCTATACTAAGGGTTAACCCTCTATCCACAGGGTTCCTGTAAGCAACCCAATGGATCCAAATACATACATAATGCCACCAAGGTCCTTAAAGGATCTCTGTGTCCCAAAAAATTAACTCCTGCCACGGAGGTCCCTTGAGGACCTCCATGGCATCTAATAATTAACCACATACAATAGGGGTCCTTTAAGGTACCTATGGTAATCATATTAACCCCTACCTACCATGGAGTAATTAAAGCCCCCCATGATAAACCTATTTACCCATACCTACCATGGGGTCCTGTAAGTAGCCCCCCACACACACACACTAATTCTAATAAATAAAAACATTATAAACTAACACTAATAAAAAGCCACTAACCACACGAAAAAATGAAAAACTGCAAAACGCAATAGTTATGATAATTAAAGTAAATATTTTTACATTTATTTCTTAATCCGTTGTAATTGAGTCATGTTGAATAACAACTTTGAACCGTGTTACTTAGTCATTAGTAAAACATGTTGTTTTATTTCTTAATCACTACCCAATCATACTTTCACATCATGATTTGAAATGAATACATTAAGCTCGGGGAGTTCTGTTTACTAAAGTTTCTTGAGTTTAATACTGAGGAAAAATCAATCGAAAAGCAACTGTGTGATTATTATCCTCTATAATAATTTACGAGCTGTCTGCAACGTCAGTCTGGTCCGCGTAGGCTTCAGCTTTGTCAATAAATTTGGGTTATGAGAGCATGCGCAGCACCACTTAGCTGCCGCTCGCCACCGCCATTACCGGACACAGCTACAGCAGAGACTGCACTGGGAGAGACAGTGGCAGAAGAGACTGCACAGAGAGAGAGAGAGGAGAGAAAGAGACAGGAGAGAGACAGACACAGGAAAGAGAGAGAGAGACACACACAGGACAAAGAGAGAGAGACACACAGAGAGTGATATAGTGCAGAGAGAGATGGAATGCACAGAGTGAGAGAGAGTGCCCAGAGTGAGAGAGAAAGCACACAGAGTGAAAGAAAGAGAGAGCACAGAGTGTGCAGAGAGAGAGAGAGCACAGAGAGAGAGACAGAGAGCAGGCAGAAAGAGAGCACTCACGGTTAGAGAGAGAGCACACAGAGACAGAGAGCATACAGACATACAGCACAGAGAGAGACATCATACTCACCACATAATACACAGAGAGAAACAGCACAGAGAGAGACAGCACAGACAATTCATGATAACATTATATGATAACGTCATTTATGACAGGCAGATTACCAGTCCTAAAAAAACTGTAACCCTGATGGAAAATTTTGAAATTAGCAATGTTGGGATACATTCTTTTTTTTTTACTTTCAAGTTTTATTAGAAGAGAATAAATATTTTGAATTACAACAATTTTTACAATGATTAAATATGATAGAAAAATAATAAGAATTTGTAAAAAAAAAAAAAAAAGAGAGATTGTTGTCTTTATAGTGATACATAAATATATCTTCTACTTGTTTTTCTTCTTTTTTATTTTTTAATTATGTCAAGTGGGGTAAAAAAGGGTTACGTTAGGAAATATCCCCCCACTTCCTGAGCATATCATGTTTATCAATTAGGGATAAATGTTATGCAATTGGATAAATTAACTCAATAGAAAACATAGAAAATAGAAATATGAAAGAGAAACTGCAGTACCTTGACAAAAGGAGTTAGATGCTTTGAATAGGTATTGGTCATTAATTCAATTTATACTCTTTCTTTTAATAATAATTTAAAGTTTTTCAGAACTTTCCCTTTAATAAACTCGACAGATGAGTCAAGTAAAACGTTTCACTAAGGAGCAGTTACAGAAGGTCACCCAGCCTTATGCGTAATTGATATTTTTTGCTTTACTGGCATTGCGTCTTTTCTTGCTGCTCTCCTATAAATTGCAGCTTTGTTTGTTCTATATCAGAATTTCCTGGCACCAAACTGGGGCAAAACAGTGTAGTACATTGGGGTGTGGTGCTGCTAAATCTGCCATGCAATAATCATTTGAGTAGCTATACTAGGAATTCCATGTGATCTAGCCATAATATAGAGAGCTAGTCTAAAAAATATCATCCTAAACATAAGACATGTGTAATAGCACCCTGTGCTTGTGCTATGTCGTAACATGGGGTAACTTTACAGTCTCTAGTATATAAATATATTGTTACAACGCAAATTTGAGGGTCACATACATTTTTTTGTTCAAGATCTCAGCATCCCCAGCAATTCCATTGAGATCAGTTACAGGCACAAACAGATGCCTTTTATTAGGATATATAAGGAGCACACATGTACCTTCATTTAGTACAAAACAGACTGAACCTTTATTGTGGCTTGTACATATAACTTAATAAAAACTCAAAAAAACATTCCCCAGTATCGGCCTGCCTTCTTGGGCAATTGAGGCTTGTCTCATCTCCCCTCATGCTGTACCTACGGCGCTCATTGCGAGCCTCTCCCTCCGTCTACTATACAGGCCTCGCAATGAACGCCCCCGCCTCTGAATGTTTGAGTGGCGTGCCCTGACTGCCGTTGGTTTTATTTTCAAAGTCCTGCGTGCCTGGCGTTGTTGGTGTGTTACTGTCTTAGCCGTAGTATATTTTTTCAAAGTCCCTCATTGTCGAGTGTGTTACTGCCGCATGACTGTCGTGGTTCCTCCGCCATTACATCCTGTTTGAGAATTTTTATGCTTTTCGGCCGCCATTTTTTTCCTTGCTTAGCTGATTGTTGATCGAGGAAATATGGCAAATATGGCTCAAATTCGCTTGCAACCTCACTGACAGGCTTCCTGGCTTTCCCCCTGTGCTGTGTGTGAGTGTGTTAATATTTTTTTTTTATTATTTGGCTTTTGTTGGGGGTCTTTTGATTTACAAGCATAAAAAAATTTCGGCCGCTAAATTAGTAAACTGCGTGCCTCGCAATCAGTGGCAAAGTGCTACGTTTTTCAGCGGCTATCGCAACCATCGACATGAACGCCTTCTGTGTTTATGTCTAGGCTGTTTTAAAGTCCTGCGGGCCCCGCCGCTCACTGCGGCCTAACTCCCGCTCATCACCAGCCCTGCAATGAGCTCCTCGCTTCGTATTGACTTGATACAATATTATATCCTAGGGCCTACTTTTGAGTGCAAATACATTATTTAAATTTTGGACAATTACCCAAATCATCCTATTAGATCAAATCACTATCGCAAACATTACTAAATACATTGGTATTTTTTAAAGGGGCTTGGCATAACCGTGCCATGTCCTCACCACAGCTTGAACACTAAACATATAAGGAATTCTTATTAGGCCCGAATACTCACAGACCATGCTCTTTGGGGATACAGGTAGTGGATCAGAGCCTGAGGCCTAACATTACACAGGTAATTAGGGTCATAACAAAATAGTACATGATAGAACACAATAGTTCAGGACAGTGACAGTTCGATCTTGGGTCATATTAGTCCTTGCTGGTGGGGTTCAGGGGAATCCCATCCTGGTCCCCATAAGTTAGTCATGAACATAAAATCATGTTCATGGAACCAGACAAGTTCCTGATAGTAGCATGAAGATCTCCGGCATCTTCCCACTACAACTTTTTATTGCTGTAGATGTCACACAGATTTGGTTACAACAAATAATTATGTCCTTCATTCTGCAAACAGTTTATAGTTTATTATCTTAAATGTCCAGTAGACCAGTTGGATTGCTTCTTTGTCTCATGTCCAGCGACTGGTTCCAGCTTGATCTAGATTGTATTACAGACATCTTAGAATATACAATGTGGAAGACATATGTTGTACCCATTTATCTTTATTGTATTCTTTTACATAGGACTATGGAAATTATTGGCACTTTATAAATTAAGACCAATAATAATAATACCAGAAATATTACAGTTGTATATAGTTTTGTTATTGAAAGGACTCCTCTGGCATGGGAGCCGCCCCAACTTCTCAGGAGACATGAAAGTCTATTTTTTACCACCACATTATACATAGTCTTGGACTATAACACACACACACATATACAGGGAGTGCAGAATTATTAGGCAAGTTGTATTTTTGAGGATTAATTTTATTATTGAACAACAACCATGTTCTCAATTAACCCAAAAAAACTCATTAATATCAAAGCTGAATATTTTTGGAAGTAGTTTTTAGTTTGTTTTTAGTTTTAGCTATTTTAGGGGGATATCTGTGTGTGCAGGTGACTATTACTGTGCATAATTATTAGGCAACTTAACAAAAAACAAATATATACCCATTTCAATTATTTATTTTTACCAGTGAAACCAATATAACATCTCAACATTCACAAATATACATTTCTGACATTCAAAAACAAAACAAAAACAAAGCAGTGACCAATATAGCCACCTTTCTTTGCAAGGACACTCAAAAGCCTGCCATCCATGGATTCTGTCAGTGTTTTGATCTGTTCACCATCAACATTGCGTGCAGCAGCAACCACAGCCTCCCAGACACTGTTCAGAGAGGTGTACTGTTTTCCCTCCTTGTAAATCTCACATTTGATGATGGACCACAGGTTCTCAATGGGGTTCAGATCAGGTGAACAAGGAGGCCATGTCATTAGATTTTCTTCTTTTATACCCTTTCTTGCCAGCCACGCTGTGGAGTACTTGGACGTGTGTGATGGAGCATTGTCCTGCATGAAAATCATGTTTTTCTTGAAGGATGCAGACTTCTTCCTGTACCACTGCTTGAAAAAGGTGTCTTCCAGGAACTGGCAGTAGGACTGGGAGTTGAGCTTGACTCCGTCTTCAACCCGAAAAGGCCCCACAAGCTCATCTTTGATGATACCAGCCCAAACCAGTACTTCACCTCCACCTTGCTGGCGTCTGAGTCGGACTGGAGCTCTCTGCCCTTTACCAATGCAGCCACGGGCCCATCCATCTGGCCCATCGAGACTCACTCTCATTTCATCAGTCCATAAAACCTTAGAAAAATCAGTCTTGAGATATTTCTTGGCCCAGTCTTAACGTTTCAGCTTGTGTGTCTTGTTCAGTGGTGGTCGTCTTTCAGCCTTTCTTACCTTGGCCATGTCTCTGAGTATTGCACACCTTGTGCTTTTGGGCACTCCAGTGATGTTGCAGCTCTGAAATATGGCCAAACTGGTGGCAAGTGGCATCGTGGCAGCTGCACGCTTGACTTTTCTCAGTTCATGGGCAGTTATTTTGCGCCTTGGTTTTTCCACACGCTTCTTGCGACCCTGTTGACTATTTTGAATGAAACGCTTGATTGATCGATGATCACGCTTCAGAAGCTTTGCAATTTTAAGAGTGCTGCATCCCTCTGCAAGATATCTCACTATTTTTGACATTTCTGAGCCTGTCAAGTCCTTCTTTTGACCCATTTTGCCAAAGGAAAGGAAGTTGCCTAATAATTATGCACACCTGATATAGGGTGTTGATGTCATTAGACCACACCCCTTCTCATTACAGAGATGCACATCACCTAATATGCTTAATTGGTAGTAGGCTTTCGAGCCTATACAGCTTGGAGTAAGACAACATGCATAAAGAGGATGATGTGGTCAAAATACTAATTTGCCTAATAATTCTGCACTCCCTGTATATATATATATATATATATATATATATATATATATATAAATATTCCCCATTAATCTGCCATTTCCTCTTCCACACAGTGATTTCACTCTCTTTCACATTCCTATTATCATTATTATTATTATTATTATTATTATTATTAATAATAACTTTTATTTGTAATGCGCCAACATATTCCGTAGCGCTAAACAGGTTTTCTACAAGTCAAAAACTATTTTAGGAAATTACTAAATAATGGAGGGCATTGTTATTGAGTTTAAAGTCAAGTGTACAAAGTGCTTTCCCTAAAGCACACAATTAGATTGAAAACTTGCAAACTTACCGTTTATAGGATATAGGTGAGTTATAGAAAGGTGAGGTACAATATGTTATATGCTTACAAAAAAGGAGGGATAGACTATGAGGGACTTTAAAGGAATATGGACGGATTCTGGATTTTCCTAGGTATGTAAAAGACCTATGAATGTATTTATTTTGATCTGTTTTGTTTTATTAAGAAGCAATTAAAAGCTCTGATTTTACTGCCTTAATGCACACTAATTGTCTTTGTATGAGTCTGCAAATTGCAGTATATGCAGACACAGACTCTGTAGTGCTGGATGTGCAGTATAGTATCCTAGACTATCGGGGACCACATCTCAGAAAACATGTTGCTGAGAGTTAATAAATAATTCTTAATAAAATACATAACAGTAAATAGATACACAGGTACAGTATATAATATACCTAGCAAAATCCAGAAACCTTCCATATCCTTTTAAAGAACTAGGCGACCACAAATGTCGGCAATCAAGGGAAACAAGTTTTCTTTCTCCGACCAAAAAGGTCCATACTGAAAATGAATTGTTGATGCAAAACTATTTTAAAATAACTAAGATGATTTCTATTTCCTTAGTCACATTCAAGCTTGCCTATGATGTCTTATATTGAGGTATTCGCTTTGGTAAATTCCTATTTTATCTTCCTACAGTATCCCAGACAGTAATTGAATCAAAATCCCAGATATATTATTGTATACTCCAAAGATCAGCTGATTATACACAAAAATGCATTAATTATTCTAAAATTTGCATATGCATAACACATAAGGAGCACTGCGTTCCCATATTTACAATATTCTGTTTTAAAAAACAAGACTTGATAACGACCTAAATATTTTTTTAAAGTAAAATAATAAATGCTGTATTTAATTTATTAACAATTATAAGCAATTATTCTTCAGCAGGAGCCTCCATGTTTGTTTCTGATGATCTGTCGAGACAACTGGAAAGTAACAATAAGTGCAAAAGATGTATTCAGCTGTTTATGTGAAATGAAATATACCTTCATGCCAATGCTTTCAATAGGAAATCAATAAATCTGTTCAGTCTTTAACCCTCCTGGTGGTATGATTATGTCAGTATTTAGAATGTTAAAGCGGTATATTAAAAAATACTGACATAATCATACCCCCCCCCTTCCCCCATATCCTCCTCCCTTTCCCCCTTCCCTCCTCCTCCTCCTCCTCCCCCTATCCACCTCTCCAATCACCTCCCTATGCCCCTTCCCCTCCTCCTTTTCCCTGTATTTTCCTCCCTCCTTATCATCCTCCTCTTCCCTCCTTCCCCCCTTATCCTCCTCCTTTCCCCTTATTCTCTTTCTCCTCCTCCTCCCTTCCTGCCTTCCCCCCTCATCATCATCCTCCTCCTCCTTACCCCATTATCATCTTCTTCCTTCCCCCCTCCCTTTCCCCCTTCCCCCTTATCCTCCTCTTCACTTTCCCCTTATCCTCTGTTTAAGAAGTTAAGACAACTTTCTGTTGAAAATACAGCTTAAATAAATCAACTGCCACTCCAGTAAAAAGCTCATTTTATGTGTTTATAATCTAAAAACAATTTGCCGATTATTAAAGGGACTTAGAAAACATATATCTTTTTGTTTCAAGTTTTCCAGAGTATTTTTTAAACATTAAGAAAATTATACATGAAAAAGTAAAACCTATTTAAACAGGAAATGCACAGAGCATACGTAGTCTCTACATCTCAAAGGTTGGCAGAGGGAAAGCCCCAGAGAGCAGTTATACCAATAAATATGTACTTGAGCCTTGAGAACTTTATTTAAAAAAAGAAGAGACGCAGAAGAGACAGGACAGTGAGAGAGACAGGAAAAAGAGAGAGGAGACAGGACACAGAGTGAGACAGGAAAAAGTGAGAGGGAGAAAGGACAGAGAGAGAGACAGGACACAGAGAGAGAGACATGACACAAAGAGAGACAGGACAGAGAGAGAGAGAGAGGACACAGAGAGAGAGACTGGACAGAGAGAGGGAGACAGGACAGAGAGAGAGACAAGACACAGAGAGAGAGTCAGGACACAGAGGGAGAGGGTGATAGGGCAGAGAGAGACAGGATACAGAGAGAGAGACATGACACAAAGAGAGACAGGACAGAGAGAAAGAGAGACAGGACAGAGAGAGAGACAGGACACAAAGAGAGACAGGACACAGAGAGAGACAGGACAGAGAGAGAGAGAGAGACAGGACACAGAGAGAGACTGGACAGAGAGAGAGACAGGACAGAGAGAGAGAGAGGACACAAAGAGAGAGTCAGGACACAGAGGGAGAGGGTGATAGGGCAGAGAGAGACAGGATACAGAGAGAGAGACAGTACACAGAGGGTGAGAGCGATAGGACAGAGAGAGACAGGACAGTGAGAGAGACAGGAAAAAGAGAGAGGGAGGCAGGACACAGAGAGAGAGACAGGAAAAAGTGAGAGGGAGACAGGACAGAGAGAGAGACAGGACACACAAAGAGATAGGTCACAAAGAGAGACAGGACACAGAGAGAGAGAGAGAGGACACAGAGAGAAAGACTGGACAGAGAGAGGGAGACAGGAGAGAGAGAGAGAGAGAGAGAACACAGGGGGAGAGGGTGATAGGACAGAGAGAGATAGGACACAGAGAGAGAGACAGGACACAGAGGGAGAGGGCGATAGGACAGAGAGAGACAGGACAGTGAGAGAGACAGGAAAAAGTGAGAGGGAGACAGGACAGAAATGGAGACAGGATACAGAGAGAGAGACAGGACACAGAGGGAGAGAGTGATAGGACAGGGAGAGACAGGACAGTGAGAGAGACAGGAAAAAGTGAGAGGGAGACAGGACAGAGAGAGAGAGAGAGAGACAGGACCCAGAGAGAGAGACAGGACACAAAGAGAGACAGGACAGAGAGAGAGAGAGAGAGACACAGGACACAGAGAGAGAGAGAGACTGGACAGAGAGAGGGAGAAAGGATACAGAGAGAGACAGGACAGTGAGAGAGACAGGAAAAAGTGAGAGGGAGACAGGACAGAGAGAGAGACAGGACAGAGAGAGAGACACACAGGACACAGAGAGAGACTGGACAGAGAGAGGGAGACAGGACAGAGAGAGAGAGAGACAGGACACAGAGGGAGAGGGCGATAGGACAGAGATAGATAGGACACAGAGAGAGAGAGACAGGACACAGAGGGAGAGGGCGATAGGACAGAGAGAGACAGGACAGTAAGAGAGACAGGAAAAAGAGATAGAGACAGGACACAGAGAGAGACAGGAAAAAGTGAGAGGGAGACAGGACAGAGAGATAGACAGGGCACAGAGAGAGAAAGTCAGGACACAGAGGGAGAGGGTGATAGGACAGAGAGAGACAGGACACAGAGGGAGACAGGAAAAAGAGAGAGGGAGACAGGACACAGAGAGAGACAGGAAAAAGGGAGAGGGAGACAGGACAGAGAGAGAGACAGGACAGAGAGAGAGATAGGACACAATGAGAGACAGTACACAGTGAGAGAGAGAGAGAGACAGGACAGAGAAAGGGAGACAGGAAAAAGAGAGAGGGAGACAGGACACAGAGAGAGACAGGAAAAATTGAGAGGGAGACAGGACAGAGAGAGAGACAGGACACAGAGAGAGAGATAGGACACAATGAGAGACAGGACAGAGAGAGATAGAGACACAGGCCCTGAGAGAGAGAGACTGGACAGAGAGAGGGAGACAGGACAGAGAGAGAGGCAGGACACAGAGGGAGAGGGTGATAGGACAGAGAGAGATAGGACACAGAGAGAGAGAGACAGACAGAGAGGGAGAGGGCAATAGGACAGAGAGAGACAGGACAGTAAGAGAGACAGGAAAAAGAGAGAGGGAGACAGAACACAGAGAGAGACAGGAAAAAGTAAGAAGGAGACAGGACAGAGAGAGAGACAGAACACAGAGAGAGACAGGACAGAGAGAGAGAGACAGGACAGAGAGAGAGGCAGGACACAGAGGGAGAGGGTGATAGGACAGAGAGAGATAGGACACAGAGAGAGAGACAGGACACAGAGGGAGAGGGCGATAGGACAGAGAGAGACAGGACAGTAAGAGAGACAGGAAAAAGAGAGAGAGACAGGACACAGAGAGAGACAGGAAAAAGTATGAGGGAGACAGGACACAGAGAGAGACAGGACACAGAGAGAGACAGGACAGAGAGAGAGAGACACACAGGACAGAGAGAGAGACACAGGACACAGAGAGAGAGACTGGTCAGAGAGAGGGAGACAGGACAGAGAGAGAGGCAGGACACAGAGGGAGAGGGTGATAGGACAGAGAGAGATAGGACACAGAGAGAGAGAGACAGACAGAGAGGGAGAGGGCAATAGGACAGAGAGAGACAGGACAGTAAGAGAGACAGGAAAAAGAGAGAGGGAGACAGAACACAGAGAGAGACAGGAAAAAGTAAGAAGGAGACAGGACAGAGAGAGAGACAGGACACATAGAGAGAGATAGGACACAAAGAGAGACAGGACAGAGAGAGAGACACAGGACACAGAGAGAGAGACTGGACAGAGAGAGGGAGACAGGACAGAGAGAGAGACAGGACACAGAGGGAGAGGGTGATAGGACAGAGAGAGATAGGACACAGAGAGAGAGACAGGACACAGAGGGAGAGGGCGATAGGACAGAGAGAGACAGGACAGTGAGAGAGACAGGAAAAAGAGAGAGGGTGACAGGACAGAGAGAGAGACAGGACAGTGAGGGAGAGACACAGGACACAGATAGAGAGACTGGACAGAGAGAGGGAGACAGGACAGAGAGAGAGAGAGACAGGACACAGAGAGAGAGTCAGGACACAGAGGGATAGGGCGATAGGACAGGGAGAGAGAGGGTACAAAGAGAGAGAGAGGACACAGAGGGAGAGAGCGATAGGACAGAGAGAGACAGGACATTGAGAGAGACAGGAAAAAGTGAGAGGAAAACAAGACAGAGAGAGAGACAGGACACAGAGAGAGACAGGACAGAGAGAGACACAGGACACAGAGAGAGAGACTGGACAAAGAGAGGGAGACAGGACAGAGAGAGAGAGACAGGACACAGAGGGAGAGGGTGATAGGACAGAGAGAGATAGGACACAGAGAGAGACAGGAAAAAGTATGAGGGAGACAGGACACAGAGAGAGACAGGAAAAAGTATGAGGGAGACAGGACACAGAGAGAGACAGGACACAGAGAGAGACAGGACAGAGAGAGAGAGACAGGACAGAGAGAGAGAGACAGGACACAGAGAGAGAGACTGATCAGAGAGAGGGAGACAGGACAGAGAGAGAGGCAGGACACAGAGGGAGAGGGTGATAGGACAGAGAGAGATAGGACACAGAGAGAGAGAGACAGACAGAGAGGGAGAGGGCAATAGGACAGAGAGAGACAGGACAGTAAGAGAGACAGGAAAAAGAGAGAGGGAGACAGAACACAGAGAGAGACAGGAAAAAGTAAGAAGGAGACAGGACAGAGAGAGAGACAGAACACAGAGAGAGACAGGACAGAGAGAGAGAGACAGGACAGAGAGAGAGGCAGGACACAGAGGGAGAGGGTGATAGGACAGAGAGACATAGGACACAGAGAGAGGGAGACAGGACACAGAGGGAGAGGGCGATAGGACAGAGAGAGACAGGACAGTAAGAGAGACAGGAAAAAGAGAGAGAGACAGGACACAGAGAGAGACAGGAAAAAGTATGAGGGAGACAGGACACAGAGAGAGACAGGACACAGAGAGAGACAGGACAGAGAGAGAGAGACACACAGGACAGAGAGAGAGACACAGGACACAGAGAGAGAGACTGATCAGAGAGAGGGAGACAGGACAGAGAGAGAGGCAGGACACAGAGGGAGAGGGTGATAGGACAGAGAGAGATAGGACACAGAGAGAGAGAGACAGACAGAGAGGGAGAGGGCAATAGGACAGAGAGAGACAGGACAGTAAGAGAGACAGGAAAAAGAGAGAGGGAGACAGAACACAGAGAGAGACAGGAAAAAGTGAGAAGGAGACAGGACAGAGAGAGAGACAGGACACATAGAGAGAGATAGGACACAAAGAGAGACAGGACAGAGAGAGAGACACAGGACACAGAGAGAGAGACTGGACAGAGAGAGGGAGACAGGACAGAGAGAGAGACAGGACACAGAGGGAGAGGGCGATAGGACAGAGAGAGATAGGACACAGAGAGAGAGACAGGACACAGAGGGAGAGGGCGATAGGACAGAGAGAGACAGGACAGTGAGAGAGACAGGAAAAAGAGAGAGGGTGACAGGACAGAGAGAGAGACAGGACAGTGAGGGAGAGACACAGGACACAGATAGAGAGACTGGACAGAGAGAGGGAGACAGGACAGAGAGAGAGAGAGACAGGACACAGAGAGAGAGTCAGGACACAGAGGTATAGGGCGATAGGACAGGGAGAGAGAGGGTACAAAGAGAGAGACAGGACACAGAGGGAGAGAGCGATAGGACAGAGAGAGACAGGACATTGAGAGAGACAGGAAAAAGTGAGAGGAAAACAAGACAGAGAGAGAGACAGGACACAGAGAGAGACAGGACAGAGAGAGACACAGGACACAGAGAGAGAGACTGGACAAAGAGAGGGAGACAGGACAGAGAGAGAGAGACAGGACACAGAGGGAGAGGGTGATAGGACAGAGAGAGATAGGACACAGAGAGAGACAGGAAAAAGTATGAGGGAGACAGGACACAGAGAGAGACAGGAAAAAGTATGAGGGAGACAGGACACAGAGAGAGACAGGACACAGAGAGAGACAGGACAGAGAGAGAGAGAGACAGGACAGAGAGAGAGAGACAGGACACAGAGAGAGAGACTGATCAGAGAGAGGGAGACAGGACAGAGAGAGAGGCAGGACACAGAGGGAGAGGGTGATAGGACAGAGAGAGATAGGACACAGAGAGAGAGAGACAGACAGAGAGGGAGAGGGCAATAGGACAGAGAGAGACAGGACAGTAAGAGAGACAGGAAAAAGAGAGAGGGAGACAGAACACAGAGAGAGACAGGAAAAAGTAAGAAGGAGACAGGACAGAGAGAGAGACAGGACACAGAGAGAGACAGGACAGAGAGAGAGAGACAGGACAGAGAGAGAGGCAGGACACAGAGGGAGAGGGTGATAGGACAGAGAGACATAGGACACAGAGAGAGGGAGACAGGACACAGAGGGAGAGGGCGATAGGACAGAGAGAGACAGGACAGTAAGAGAGACAGGAAAAAGAGAGAGAGACAGGACACAGAGAGAGACAGGAAAAAGTATGAGGGAGACAGGACACAGAGAGAGACAGGACACAGAGAGAGACAGGACAGAGAGAGAGAGACACACAGGACAGAGAGAGAGACACAGGACACAGAGAGAGAGACTGGTCAGAGAGAGGGAGACAGGACAGAGAGAGAGGCAGGACACAGAGGGAGAGGGTGATAGGACAGAGAGAGATAGGACACAGAGAGAGAGAGACAGACAGAGAGGGAGAGGGCAATAGGACAGAGAGAGACAGGACAGTAAGAGAGACAGGAAAAAGAGAGAGGGAGACAGAACACAGAGAGAGACAGGAAAAAGTAAGAAGGAGACAGGACAGAGAGAGAGACAGGACACATAGAGAGAGATAGGACACAAAGAGAGACAGGACAGAGAGAGAGACACAGGACACAGAGAGAGAGACTGGACAGAGAGAGGGAGACAGGACAGAGAGAGAGACAGGACACAGAGGGAGAGGGTGATAGGACAGAGAGAGATAGGACACAGAGAGAGAGACAGGACACAGAGGGAGAGGGCGATAGGACAGAGAGAGACAGGACAGTGAGAGAGACAGGAAAAAGAGAGAGGGTGACAGGACAGAGAGAGACAGGACAGTGAGGGAGAGACACAGGACACAGATAGAGAGACTGGACAGAGAGAGGTAGACAGGACAGAGAGAGAGAGAGACAGGACACAGAGAGAGAGTCAGGACACAGAGGGATAGGGCGATAGGACAGAGAGAGACAGGGTACAAAGAGAGAGACAGGACACAGAGGGAGAGAGCGATAGGACAGAGAGAGACAGGACATTGAGAGAGACAGGAAAAAGTGAGAGGAAAACAAGACAGAGAGAGAGACAGGACACAGAGAGAGACAGGACAGAGAGAGACACAGGACACAGAGAGAGAGACTGGACAAAGAGAGGGAGACAGGACAGAGAGAGAGAGACAGGACACAGAGGGAGAGGGTGATAGGACAGAGAGAGATAGGACACAGAGAGAGAGACAGGACACAGAGGGAGAGGGTGATAGGACAGAGAGAGACAGGACAGTGAGAGAGACAGGAAAAAGAGAGAGGGTGACAGGACAGAGAGAGACAGGACAGTGAGGGAGACAGGGCTCAAAGAGAGACAAGACACAAAGAGAGACAGGACAGAGAGTGAGAGAGACACAGGACACACAGAGAGAGACTGGACAGAGAGAGGTAGACAGGACAGAAAGAGAGACAGGACACAGAGAGAGATACGGGACACAGAGGAAGAGGGCGATAGGACAGAGAGAGAGACAGGACAGTGAGAGAGACAGGAAAAAGAGAGAGGAAGACAGGACAGAGAGAGAGACAGGACACAGAGAGAGAGACAGGACACAGAGAGAGAGGGCGACAGGACAAAGAGAGACAGGACAGTGAGAGAGAGAGGAAAGAGAGAGAGACAGGACACAAAGAGAGACAGGACAGAGAGAGAGACACAGGACACACAAAGCAGTGCTCAGTTACAACCCAATAAATGACAGAATGATTTCAATTCGTATTCAAGGCAAGCCATTTAACATCACAGTGATCCAAGTCTATGCTCCAACTACGGATGCTGTAGAGGTTGAAGTTGTCCATTTCTACAAATACATTTAACACGTCATAGATATAACACCAAGAAAATATGTTACTATCATCATAGGAGATTGGAATGATAAAGTAGGGAACCAAAGGACACCTGGAATAACTGGCAAATTTGGCCTTGGAGTACAAAATGAAGCAGGTCAGAGATTAATAGAATTCTGTCAAGATAGTTCTCTGGTCGTAGCAAACACTCTCTTCCAACAGCCTCAGAGACGACTCTACACATGAACATCACCAGAGAAATCAGATTGACTATATACTTTGCAGCCAAAGATGGAGGAGCTCTATACAGTCAGCAAAAACAAGACCTGGAGCTGACTGCGGCTCAGACCATGAGCTTCCTTTTGCACAGTTGAAAATTAAACTGAAGAAAAGAGGGAACACCATCAGACCAAGTACGAAATAAATAATACCCCTTAGGAATATGCAGTGGAAGTTAAGAACTTTGGTCCGAAGTTTGCAAGAAGAGACAAGGAGACATTCTACAATGAGCAATGTGAAGAGATTGAAGAGGATAACTGAATGGGTAAATCAAGAGATCTCTTCAAGAAAATTGGGAACCTAAAAGGCACCTATCATGCAAAAGTGGGTGTGATAAAAGACAAAAATGCCTTATGCCAACACATTTGGAAAATTCAACAATGGCCAATGGAAGGTCAGTCTAGATCCCAATCATAAAAAAAGGCAGTGCCATAGAGTGTTTCAATTAACGAACAATTGCACTCATTTCAAATGCCAGCAAGGTAATGCTTAAGATTCTACAAGCTCGACTCCAACAATATATGGATCAGGAACTACCAGATGTGCAAGCCAGGTTCTGCAGAGGAAGAGGCACAAGAGATCAAATTGCTGGATAATAGAGAAAGCAAGAGAGTTACAAAAAACATTTACTTCTGCTTTCATAAACTATTCTTTTTTATTTATTTTTTTATTTCGAAATTTATCACATACAAGTTATAAAATCAATACATCAGTTACATTACGTAACTTAAAACATTTTATGTGAGACTTCATAGCCAACTAAACAAACATACTTCATACATACACACTCAACCCAATTTGTCCTGGATTACAGGTGAAATAAAGATCATAACATGAGAAAGACACTACACCCAAAAGTTATTCTACAAATCCTACTCCTTATTATCCCATCTTATCCATTTACTCCTGTCGATAAAGGTTACTGCTACATTAAAGAGATTTCTCTCCAATTGAATTATATCCTCAAGAGTTGGGATATTCGCAGATTTCCAATTAGCGACTATCAAAACTTTGAAAATTGTACGCTATTTCGTCTTCCTTAAACTCAGTCGAAAATATATATTTTCAATAAAGTGGATACTAGTTTGAAACATTGTTTCCAAATTAGTTTAATAAGGAGACAATCCCACCAAACATGGAATTGGCTACCACTTTGTCCACACCCTCTCCAGCACAGTTTATCATTGACGTTGTGAGAAATCTGATAAACCCTAACCATATACCATCTGTTAATTAACTTAAACAGGATTTCCTTCTCCAAAGCATTTTTAATAACCTTGTTAGTGTGTTTGAGGGCTTTTGCCCAATTTTCATTTGTCAATATCATACCCGTATAAATTTCCCATATTTTCATACGTATTAATTTCTCTTTTTCAAATTACATTCTCAATATATGAAAGCACTTAGAAATCAGGTGAGACATGTCACCTTTTTTAATAAATAATTCAAATTTGTTTAGTTTTTTATTTACTTCAACATCAGATTTATGTCTATTTACCACATGCAGCATTTATTCATAAACCAACCAATTTTGGATTCCTATTTCACATTTTTTACTTAATTACTGAAAAGTTGCCAACTTCCCTTCTGTGTACAAATCCCCCACAATTTGGATTCCTGTTTTATCCCATTAGACACCCCAAGAAATATTGTTGAATTGTGCTAAAGTGTTAATTGGAGTAATAAGACTCATAGATGTCAAAAGTTTATATCTTTTATTTATTCTTCTCCAAAATGTTAACATAGTTTTAAGAATATAAACTTATTTTTCTATGTACTTGATTGGATATGGTTCTATAAATATTAATGCCTTTAAATCTTCATTCTTAACCCAAGCTTTCTCAATATAATACTATGAGTAATTATTTGCAGGTATACCTATTTTAATAAATGCGATAACATGGCAGCTGTTTGATATAGTTTTAACACTCTGTATGCTATCCCTTCCATGATAAATCTTCTGGCCATTGTTTCTCTTTTCATCCTTATGTGTTTCCTCAAGTGGATGAATTTATCTATTACTGCTTGTAATTTAGAGTTCCAGTATATAGGAAAATCCAAGGGTACGCATCTAAATAAATAGTTAATTCAAGGAAGAATAACCATTTTGATGCTAGAGATTCTACCTGAAAACAACATTTTCAAGTCCTTCCACTCTTCTATGATTCCTTCAACCTTCTCATAAAGTTTCTTACATTTAGTTGATATCATTGTATTTATATTTTTCCCTAAAGATTATTTGTAAATGCTTGAAAGTGTTGGCAGTCCAGTTAAAGTAATATTTATCCGGCAGACTTTATTCTTTTTTCATCTAATAAATTCATAACCATAATTTCTGATTTCTGTGGATTCAGCTTATAGTTAGAAATACAACCATAATTCTTAACAAGTTCTAATACTTCATTCATTTGGATCAGTCAAGGTCAAAACAATGTCGTCCGCAAACAGGGTTTTCTTGTACTCTCTCCCTCCCACCCCTATGCCCTTTATACTCACAGTGTTTCTAATAGCCTCTGCTAGAGGTTCTATTATTAATGCAAACAGTGTGCAAGAGAGAGGGCACCCCTGGCGGGTTCCATTGCCAATCTCAAAGCTCCTAGAATTAAAACCAATTCCACATACCAAGACAGATGGTACTGTTTTCATCAGTGTTAATTTCATGTACTCCCACCCCACTCTGTCAAATGCTTTCTCAGCGTCCAAAGATATGAGCAGGGTGGGAGCCCCAGAACAGTTTTCCAAAGCCATAGAATTTTCTAAAGCCTTTGACTGTGTGGATCACAACAAAATGTGGCATGTCCTTAAAGAGATGGAAGTTCCAGATCATCTCATCCTCTTCCTAAAGAATCTGTATGTCGACCGAGAAGCCACGTTCAGAACCAAACTTGGGACAACAGAATGGTTCAAGATTGGAAAAGGAGTTCGACAAGGTTGTATATTGTCACCTTATTTATTTAATTTATATGCAGAATACATCATGCTTAAGGCTGGACTGAATATTGCTGGAAGGAATATCAACAGCCTCAGATACACAGATGATACTAATCTGATGGCTGAAAGTGAGGAGGAACTAAAGGAGAGCTGGTCTGCTGCTCAACGTTAAAAAGACAAAGATCATGAAAAAAAGACATGGAATAAGATGAGGCAGTGACAGATTTTATTTTCCTTGGATCCAAGATCTTCAGATGGTGACTGTAGTCATGAAATTAAAAGACGTTTGCTTCTGGGGAGGAAAGCTATGGCAAGCTTGGACAAGCTTATAAAAAGTAGAGATATTAAACTATCAACAAAGGTCCACATAGTTCGAACTATGGTATTCCCAGTAGTAACATACGGATGTGAGAGCTGAACCATAAAGAAATCTGAGCGCCGTAGAAATGACGCTTTTGAATTGTGGTGTTGGAGAAGTCTGCTTAGAGTCCCTTGGACTGCAAGAAGATCCAATAAATCAATACTTCAGGAAATCAAGACAAACTGTTCACTAGAAGGTATGATCATGAGGCTGATGCTCAAATATTTTGGCCAAATTATGAGATGGCAGGATTCCCTAGAAAAGACTCTGATGCTGGAAAAGTTTGAAGGCACAAGAAGAGTGGGACGACAGAGGCGGAGATGGATAGATAAGTTTACTGAAGCAATAAACATGAACTTAATGGATGTCAGAGGGGCGGTGACTGAAAGACGCACCTGACGTGCTGTGGTCTATAGAGTCGTGGAGAGTCAGACGCGACTGAATGACTAAACAGCAACAAAGTGTTTAACTTAGAGTGTCATAGGGGTCCTTGTGGACACCCATGGCACTTAATGTGTTAATTCATTTTACCATGGGGGTCTGTATAGACCACCATGGTACATAGGGAGTTAATTGATATGCCATTGGGTTCTGTATAGCCCCCATGGTTGATAAGACGTTAATTAGGTTAATTGATTAGGTGCTACAGAAATACTTATAGTACCCCCAAGTCAAGGGTTAACTGTGAAGATGCTGCGGGTCCATTGAGAACATACAGCATGGGGATAATTATTTAGATGTGGCAGGAGTCTGATCAGGACAACTATGGCAACGTATAACTTATAGGTGCAAGCGAGGTCCTTTAAGGACTCCCCTTGCATGTTGTTAACATTTTAGTTGCCATGGGGAAATGGGCAATTGAGCAGGGACAAGGAAAGCACTCGCAAATGCATATTTATGCTTTTGGGAGTAGTCTGGATCACTCACAATATTTTCTTTTAAAAATCATGGATTTTTGTGGCTGCGAGGGCCAAGTAATTTACTGTTTTTTAGAACAGAATAGTTGATGGGCGGAAATCAATGGGAAAGTTTGCTGTATGTAGCGTTTCTGGCTTGTCGTAGTGCTCAGGGGTAGTTCTCCCACAATGATTTTGTGATGGATAAATAGACTAGTTAGGTGTAATTTACATGCTGTAATTTGTGATACAGGGCAATAGAATAGGGCTAATACAAAGAAAATGTTTCTTTTTTCCCCAATCTTTAGGCTATAGTCCCACCCATATTTTCAGTCTATGGAAGGGATGTGTACCTGTAAGCTAGACATGTGGAAGATCCAAGCATGATGTAGATGTTTATTTAATGAACAAGAAAGAGTCCTAGTTTTTTTAATTTACACATAATATATGAGATATATGAATTTTTTGATCTTGATGTATTTGTCAAGAATAGCATTCACTTTGTGGTACAGTAATCTTACACTTTTTCTCTTTAATCATCACATAAAAATCCTTTGATATTTAATTTTTATGAAAGTTTATTGTTAGGATCACATAATACACAGTAATTACTGTTTTAATATAAATAATTAGGATCACAAAACATTCATTAATATCAATAACATATTGGGCCTATCAAATTGAATTTTAACATATTTTTTAATATCAAAAATGATGCCCAACATGAGAGCAATTTATTATATATATTTCACATTTTCAATCTTTATATTTGTTTAATTTTACATGTTCTCTTCTAATGTGCACTGTAGGATTGAACTATTATATATGATAGGATATCTTTCATATTTCATTTATCAATATATATATTTACAATAAATTATTATAAACATATTTGTTTCAAAAAGGAGAGAGTCAGATTTTATCCTCTGGAAGTAATCTTTCCTTTAAGAGGAAAACTTCACTAGAAATAAATTCCACTAACTTACTTTTAGTTCCTCAGCAATCTTTTCATGAAACATGGCTTAAAGGTGTATGCAAGTGATAGAGGAGAATTTATAGTGTCTGAAAAAAATAGTTTCACTGAAAAAATAACAAAATAAACAGTTAAACCGTTAGTCTGAAGTTTGCTGAATTTCTTGCATTTGCAAACTGTTGTTCTTTTCTCTCAATGTTGACAGCCCCTGAAATTCCCAGGGAATATTAGCATAACTAATACATTGTATCTTTTTGGCCTAGGGATTGTGCAGGCATGCTCAGTTAGCACCTAAAGTCTGCCCTACTGTTGGAAGTCACATGAGACACTTTCCTTTCCTTTAGATTTCTGTAATACCCAGAACAAGGTCTGTGTCCCCTCATTCACTTATTGTTTTATCTACATCCCAGGTGATACTTTCCCCAGCCCCAGTGAATTGCCCCTTTAACCCCCTAGCCCCAGTGAATTCCCCATCACCTGCCCATGCCCCAGTGAATTGACCCATGACCTCCCCCAGCTCAGTGAATTGCCCCATGAATTCCCCCAGCCCCAGTAAATTGCCCTCCAGCCCCAGTGAATTGCCCCATGACCTCCGCCAGCCCCAGTCAATTGACCCATAACCTTCCCCAGCCCCAGTGAATTGCCCAGTGACCTCCCCCAACCCCAGTTAATTGCCCTGCAGCCACAGTGAATTGCCCCGTGACCTCCCTCAACCCCAGCAAATTGCCCCATTACCTGCCCCAGGCCCAGTGAATTGCCCTCCAGCCCCAGTGAATTGCTCCATCACTTGCCCCAGCCCCAGTGAATCGCCCCATGCCCCGCCCCAGAACCAGTAAATTGCCCTTATCACGTGCCCCAGCCCTAGTGATTTGCCCTGTGACCAACCCCAGCCCCAGAGAATTGCCACATCACCTACCCCAGCCCTAGTCAATTGCCCCATCACCTACCCCAGCCCCAGTGAATTGCCCCATGACCTCCCTCAACCCCAGTGAATTCCCCTCCAGCCCCAGTGAATTGTCGCGTGACCTCCCCAAGCCCCAGTGAATTGCCCCATCACCTACCCAAGTACTAGTGAATTGATCATCACCTGCCCTAGCTCCAGTGAATTGCCCTGTTGCCCCAGTGAATTACCCCAGTGACCTCCCCCTGCCCCAGTGAATTACCCCATGACCTCCGCCAGCCCCAGTGAATTGCCCCATCACCTGACCCAGCCCCTGGCAATTGACCCTTCACCTCCCCCAGCCACAGTGAATTGCCCCATCACCTGGCCCAGCCCCAGTGAATTGCCCTCATCACCTGCCCCAGCCCCAGTGAATTGCTCCATCACCTGCCCCAGTGAATTACCCCTGTGACCTCCCCCTGCCCCAGTGAATTACCCTGTGACCTCCGCCAGCCACAGTGAATTGCCCCATCACCTGGCCCAGCCCCAGTGAATTGCCCAGTGACCTCCACCTGCCCCAGTCAATTGCCCCCATCACCTGCCCCAGCCCCAGTGAATTGACCCTGTGACTGCCTACAGCCCCGGGGGAATTGCCCTCCCATCACCTCCCCAGCCCCAGTGAATTGCCCCATCACCTGAGCCGCCCCAGTGAATTGCCCCTGTTACCTGCCCCAGTGAATTTCCCCCCAGTCCCAGTGAATTGCCCTCCAGAACCAGTGAATTGCCCCTTGACCTCCCCTAGCCCCAGTGAATTGCCCTCCAGCCCCAGTGAATTGCCCAGTGACCTCCACCTGCCCGAGTCAATTGCCCCCATCACCTGCCCCAGCCCCAGTGAATTGACCCTGTGACTGCCTACAGCCCCGGGGAAATTGCCCTCCCATCACCTCCCCAGCCCCAGTGAATTGCCCCATCACCTGAGCCACCCCAGTGATTTGCCCCTGTCACCTCCCCCAGCCCCAGGTAATTGCCCCTTCACCTCGCCTAGCTCCAGTGAATTGCTCCGTGACCTCCCCCAGCCCAAGGGTAAGGGGTAGGGTAAGGGGGTATACAGACACTGACACATGCACTCACACACAGCCATGCACTCACGCAGACACTCGCACAGACATGCACTCACACTCAGACACTCACTCACACAGACACTCACACAGACACGCACTCACATACAGACACTCACACAGACATGCACTCACACACTTACAAAGACATGCACTCACACACAGACACTCACATACACACTCATGCACTCACACTCACACAGACACACTTACTCACACAGACACATGCACTCACACAGACACTTGCACAGACACTCACTCACACTCACACACACACTGACACAGACAACATTCACACAGACATGCACTCTAACACACACAGACACTCACACAGACATGCACTCACATTCAGACACTCACTCCCACAGACACTCACACATACATGCAATTACAGATACAGACACTCACACAGACATGCACTCACACAGGCATGCACTAACACTCAGACACTCACTCCCACAGACACTCACACAGACATGCACTTACACACACAGACACTCACACAGACATGTACTCACACAGACATGCACTCACAGACACTAACACAGACATGCACTCAAATCAACAGACACTCACACAGACATGCAGACACATAGACATGCACACACACACTGCTCGCCGCATCCTCCGCAGCTCCCCTCCCTCCTCCCTTCTGAAAGCTCTGAGCTCCGCTCTGGGGTATTTGGATCGAGCGGTGACATCACGGCTGACGTCACCGCTCTTTGCTGATTGGCTGAAAAGCCAATCAGCACGCACATGCTCACTTGGATAGGGTACCCGAAAGAGTTGCTACAGCAGATGCGGAAGCAGCTGCTGGTGGAGTAAACATCACCACCAGCACATTTTTTATTTTATTGCAAAAACGGTTTGCATGTTTTCATGCAAACGTTTTTGCTAGGTGGGTTATGATGCATTCTACCGGATGCATTATTAACCAACCTCACTTTCATATGCCTTTGATAGTAACTCTGAAGCATCGAGAAAATACATTTATCTACCAATCTCCATGGGTGCCAGTTAACTAAGAGTCTACTGTATTAAGCCAATTTAAAAACAGTCCACAAAGGATATTTGGCAAATGAAAATGTCTTTAAAATACCAGCGATAGCCAAATACCTACTATATGGATTGGACATATAGATCATGTGAGCTAGCTCATTTCTAATGGCTAATTGTGAAGAAAAGAAAAAAAGATGGCTGTGTGCCAAAAAAATTAAATAATTTGGATGATTATATGCCAGTAACAATACTATTCTTTGTACATATTTTAATGTCTGTGTGCCAGTGCTAATATCTGTTGTTATGAGCCCCAAAAAAGACCTATTAATCTGTAGACACTTAAACAGATGGATAGTTGTGTGTTAATGACAACATCTAATTTTGTGCTGTGTGATACAAAAAGAACTAAGCTGCAAGTATTGAAATATATGGATAAAAGTTAATTAAGTTGAAAGGACTGAAATGCATGGATGGCGGTGTGCCAGTAAATAACATCTGTTTTTTGTACAAACTTCAATGGTTGGGTGCCAGTATCAAACACCTGCCATTGTATATACTTTAATGACTGTGTGACAAAAAGTTATTAATCTATAGGCTCTGAAATATTTGGATGATTGTGTGCCACTGTGTATATCTTAATGGCTAGGTGCCAAACATTAACAAATTTGCAGGCATTGAAAGATTTGGCTATCTTATAATATAACAAGCAGTTTGTCTGTAACACTAGGAGAGGCCATGATTTCATCGAGGGCCAGGGCCCTGGTGTCATTGAGGGCGGAGCCGTTACACAATACCCTCACTCCATGTCCCCATTTTCTTTAGCACACAGGCCTCACTGCTCATTCTGTGAAAGCCTGAAAGCACTTCCCTCCCTGCCCCTCACCCACCCGCCCCTATTCATATTCAATTTATAGATGCGTGAAAATCACCTGACTTCCTATTTGCATATTATATTTTCTCACCACTAGGGGTCAGACAACATATTACATAATAGAGAATTTCACCATTCTAACACCCACTTCCTTCCTGACGCGTTTTAGTCCTTATCTCTTACTCTATCCCAGGCTTCTGCCTCTTCCATTCCATTTAGATTATAAGTAGAGAGCTTCCAATCTTGTAGGGTGCTTGGAAAAAAAGCACTTTCTACAAAGATTCTAAGCTCAAAACACAGCCCTCAATTTTCTGAAGTTTTTTTAATAATGTACAGTACTTTCCTTGTTCTTATCCCCCGTTAGAACGCTACTGAATATGTTGGCATGTTACAAATAAATGTTAATGATAATAAATAATAATACCTTGTCTCTGTAAAGTGCTGTGCAGTACAGTACATGGAATCCAGCATTCAACCATACATGGTTTGGAACTATGCAGAACCATAGTATTGTGCTGTCGCCCTTTTGAGTAATGATATATTGGTAATAAAAACCTTAGATATGCAGGAAAGCTAATAATCAAAGTGGGGGAGTCTCATCATCTCCAAATCAGATTTTACATTATTGTTACATATTTAAGTATATACTATACCCTTTTTTATTTGTGATTCTATACATTACTACAGCAAGAAATGGGGAGAGAGAATGAGCTGAGGAGTGAACAGCCTTTAAGCAGAAAAGGAAAGTTTTATAGGCTATTCTTGACTTGACTGAAAGCCATTGAATGAGTTAACAGAGCTAGTCACCCCAGTCTAGCACTTATATATGTAGTTACACCAAACTGGTATGACAGCTGCAGAGCATGGCACTGAGTGTTAGTATGTGGGTGTAAGGGGACAGACCTCTCACTCACAGACATCACTCATGTAATTTTTTAATAAGCACCATTTTCAAGGCAATTTTTTAATTAGTGTTTCCATTTCATAAATAATTATATCAAGGAGTGTCAGAGTGATTTGAAATGTGGGTGTATTTTTAATTCCAGAAGACCTTCTAGAGATATGCAAAGTAGGGTCTTCAACTAACTCTATACAATAAACTAAATAATTTTATATTGATGTATGCTTTAGGCTCAGAGAACATATATATATATATAAATGGGCCGTAAATATCAATGGACACATACAGCAAATGGTATATACACCACCCATGATATCTAACATTAATCCCATAATACCATGGGGTCTATTATTCTACAGTTAACCCTGTATGTGGCATGGGGGTATTCTAGGGCCCCCATGACACCCTATGTAAAATATAAACCCTACACTATAAAAATAAAAAATAATTTAAAAGCAACTATATTACAAAAAATAAAAAATGATTACTAAAATGAAAAAAGAAAAATACTGTATGAAAAATAAAAAAATAATAATACTTAAATAAATAGTAAAATTACAAACAAAATTAGCCATATATGTAAAAAATCTATACTTACCTACGCGTACTGCCCATCTAGTGCTCATCATTGATGCCCTTGTCCTCAATCTCCTGCCCTGGATCAAAAGTCATATCCAGTTTGATTGGAAATTCAAATCAGAGGATCCTCATCTTTTGCGGCTTAAATGCAATGTTTATGACTTCTGATTGGCTGAAATATGTGTCTACCTTATTTCAACCAATCAGAATTATTTTTGGATGTCACCCTGCTCAGTCTCCATGGGAAAATTATTGTAAAAAATTAGAATGTTCAATTATCCTGTACAGGTTGACAAACTTTATCAATCTGAACATTCTGATTGGTTAAAACAATTATCCCCTGAAAAAAAAGAGCACAAAAAAATAGTTCTAACTGCCAGAAATATGATTGATATATATTTCAGCCAATCATAAAGCAGAGAAAATTGTATTTAATCGGCAAAAGGAGGAGTTTTGTTAGGTTAAAATATTTTGTTATGTAACATTACTTTTTTTTAGGTTGGGGGCTTTTTAAAAGGCCCAGAAGGTGAGGATCCACTGGCTTCAATCAATAATGATGATGACCTGAATCTTCAATCAAATCAGAAAGCCTGTTTCATATCAAGCAATAAGATTAAGGACAAAGGCATTGAGGATCATCACTGGATGTAAAGACCTCCATGGCATGGGGGCATAGTGTTAATGCCATGGAGGCCATTGCAGGATCTCCATGGCAAGTTTACTAGCTAGATGCCAAATTTTGATTCCCATAGGGGTTCATTAGGGACACCTGTTTTAGAGGTTAAGTCTTGTGTGTCTCTGGGGTCCTTTAAGGACCTCTGTGGCACCAGTTAATTGTTAGGTGCCATAGGTTTCATTGGGAAGGGGGAATCCCCAGGGTTCCTGCATTTAATATATTGAAATAAATAGATTTCCAAGTTACTTGTCAACTTGCACCATAACTGCCTGTGTGAAAGATTGGAATGCAGCCAAATGTCCTCTATAATCTGTCTTTAAGTATGACTACTGGTGATGGTATGTATAAATTGTTTGGCTTACCTCATCTCTGAGGTCTCAGAGACTGGCACAATTCTAGGACTTGGTTTATAAGAACTGCTCTAAGCTATATATATTAATTTTCAAGTCTTTCCTTACAAGTTTTGTCTTTTTGACCATGCATGGTTTTAGTCGCCCTCCTTCCTGATAGAACACAAGTCATTCTTATCATTTACCAAGTATCTCAGCAGTCTGAAAGACAAGTCTGAGGATTTAGAAAATGGTAAAATTATGGCCAAGATTTACTAAGTGCCACTGGTGCCACACACGCTGCAAAAACAGACGTTTGGGCATGTTCACTGTCTATTCACTATTCACTAAGGGTCTTTTTAGTTTTTTATGGTGTATACAACACTATCCACTAAAAATCCCTAATAGTGAAGTGGCTCTCATAGTGCCATGAAGTAACTATATTCATAACTATTCAAAAATATGCCTGGCCTCTGTGGTCCTAAAATGTCTCAAAACCTGTGGCACATAGAATATTTTGCAGCTTCTATTAAAACAGAAATCAGCTTGAAAATTAGTACTAAATTACAAACATTTTCATTAGAACCCCTGGTGTTTATTTACTTTATTAATGGAATGAACCATTGGAATGGATCATGAGTTGTACCTGTACATTAACAACTCATCTTCGCCTCCTCTATCTGTACATGAACAACCCTAATCACAATATCTAAGTATGAACATGACTGTAATGTTTGGGCGAGCATCACTGACCGTAATAGTATGGTGAATGGGGCTATCTACAATAGGCAGAGGTCTATCACACCCTTCGCCATCAGGATTAGTACATCTAGGCTTATGATGGCAGAGAATTAAAAAAATATATATGCTATGTGCTTATATAGAGCCCTATTCAATTGGCCAAATCGCAATTTAATAAGGCTGATAATATACCTATGTACTGTATCTATTAACTTTTATAGACTTTATTTTATTAAGAAGTGTTTATAAGCTCTGTTTTTTTCTGCCTTAAACCATTCAAGCTGTATCTCTTTTGGTCTGCCCTCTATAGCTAATGCAGATCATGAATATACAGACTGTGAAATGCGGTGTTTCAAATAAGCCAATCAGTGACCTCTCTCAAGCAGCATGTTGTAGAATGTTTCCACTGATTGGTTACTGTGTAACACTGCACATCCTGTACTTAAAAGTACACTGTCTTCATGAACTGAAAAGAGGAGAGACCAATTAGGAACTATTTGGAAGATTTCAGACAGAAAAAGCAGAGCTTTTAAGCACTTCTTAATAAAATAAAGTACATACAAGTAAATAGATACATGGGTATATCATATTCCCATCAAATCCAGAAACCTTCCAGGTACCTTTAATAATAGGATTAAAAAGAAGTGCAAATTACAAATAAAATCCCAGGTGACATTGAAGTACAATTCCCAGGTGACATTGAAGAAATACAAATAAAGCACACACAGTATAGACAAATTGCATATAAATTCAAGTAAGTAATTATTTTTTTATTTATTTACATGCTAAAAATATTTTCCTGTTATGAAGATTAGTTGTTGAAAAGAACATTATATAAACATGATACTTTTATATTTAGCTTCTCTAAGAATGGATTTCTGGCTCCAGTTAACACAAGCCAACAAATAATTTCTGGTGTTTTTTTTGTTTTGTTTTTTTTTACTCGAAAGCAAAAAACGTTTTGTATAAAACATTCAGACAAGGCATCCATGGATGCCTGTTGTGATTGGCTGGACAAATTTGAAACATGTAAATGCTTATAAACAGGGACAGGCACACTCATACTAAAATCCAGTTATAAAAATCAGTTTTATGTGCTTTTATAGAACAAACGCTACACTTAAAGGCATATTTAAGTTTAAAGTTTGCTAAATCTCTTGAGTTTGTAAGTAGTTAATTTTCAGAGTGAACTTCCCTAGAAATCCCTTCTAAAATTAACATAAAATTCATAATTTGTGTTTGTGTAGGAAGTCATCCTGGGATGTGTAGTCCCCTGCATGAGGAAGTAAGATAGAGCCAAACATTGCTCTTTAGATATTTGCATTTTATTGCTGTTGGCTTTAAGGCTAGCTAAGGGTTCAAATCCATACCCAAAAGCAGTGTTTCTATTGGTTGGTATATTTTGTCTATGTAGGCAGCTCTGAGGGTGTGGAAAACAAATTTTATTTTTAAATAAAATAAATCTGTGTGTGTATAGAATGATTCAATGTGATGTGTGTTTCTGTAATAAGCAGCAGGTGTTAGATTAGAAAATGTTACAAACAAGGAAACTTAGATATGCCTAAAATTAATCTTTCTTAGAATATATACGTCTAATTATCGTTTTATATTTTTTTAAATTATTTTTTTCTCTTTTATTGGGGAAGGTTCTTATTAAAAAAAAAGAATAATAGTAATACAGCCTTTAATATATTAACTTGTATATGCAATTATTCTACAGTGGAATCTACCATTTTGGTTTCTGTAGATTTACTTCCTAATGTGGCATATTTTAAATGCAGAGGATGCTTCCACCTGCACAGTGAGTAGAAGCCACCTCTGCATATTCTTGTGATATCAACAGGACTCCTGAGAAAGTAGCAGAAAGAAGTAAAAGTTAATGGAAGTAAATGGAAATCCCTTAGTAAAAATCGCTGCATATAAAAGTTATTGATTGATTCCTAAATCATTTTCTTTACCAAGTTTAGTTTTTCAAAATACCACATAGAAAAAAGCTGTTCCCAGTGGTCTTTTACAAGGAGGTACCCGGGATCAGATTTTACAAGCCAGACTCTGATTTAGCCTAAGTGGATACAAATTAAGGGAAAATGGTAAAAGATACATGTACTGTCAGTAAATCTAATTAAAAAGTATCCAATTTCTGATTATACAATCTTGTTTGCCAGTACCAGCTGAGAAAGTGATCTCAAAGTAATTATTTGGGCTTTGCCTCAAATTCTTAGTAATTAAGAAAACATAGGGCCTTAGATAGGAAAACTATGAGAAATAAACTACAGACTAATGATACAGATTGCAACTGCAAGGATTGGATAAATAGCCAGTATTGGTGGTGGCACGTCTTTTGCGCACTGTAGGCATGTTATTATATCTTGGCAGATATAAATATTTCTGTTTGTTTCCTATACCCTGCTTGGCTGTCTCCACCTTCCCCATCCTTTCCCCATTTATGGCTGGCATAATTACCTCAACTCTCCTCCCCCTCCTCACAAACCTTCATTCTAAGGTCTCTCTCCCTCTATAACTCCCCAATCTTCCTGTACTGTATGTCCACCAATCCATTCTTTCTATTTCTTTCAGTGCAAATTCACTCTGCTATAAGGCCTACTACATCTGTGAGATTCTCAGAATATTGCCTTCCCTCCCACCCCAACTCAGATTACATTTATAGAGCCATGGAAAACACCTGACTTCCTACTTGCAGATATATCATCTCAACACTAGGGGTCAGCCAACATACTAGTCTTTCACCTCAGATCCCTCCCCTCCCCCTCTAAAATAAAACTCTTTCTATCTTTCACTGACTTCCTGACCCTTGCTATTCCTTATTTGTTACTCTTCCCCAGTTCTCTGCCCTTTAATTCCCTTTAGATTGTAAGTAGCAAGTTTCCAGTCTTGTAGGGTTCTTTGGGATAAAGCACTTTCTGCTAAGATTCTTCAACTTTTGAATTTGTTAAACTTGTATTTCCCCTGTTCTTATCCCCTGTACAGCGCTATATGTTGGAGCGATACAAATAAAAGATAATAATAATAATAATAATAATGCAACATGCTTCTAGTGACACATGCACACAATGCCTTACCTTAGCCTTGGTAGCCTCCAGTAAATATGGGATGGGGGCCTCTGTGGCAGATGGGATGCATTCTCGGTGCCCTGATGACGGCGGGCTGTTCTGCAGCGCGCGAAGGTCGTGTGCCAGTATTGGTTCATAGGGTTCATTATATATGAAACTTAGTTTCGAATTAACATGATGTTTTCATCTACTTGCACAAGTTGGAAGGGGCTTTGCTTCTATACAAATGTGGTAGTCATTAATGCCAGTTCTTTCATATTGATAATCTACAAGACACCTTATTGTTAGTAGAGCATCTCAAACAATGCACTAGCAGGCCCATTAATAAATAATTTTCATGTTTTACTCTCAAACATATTTGGTAATGATCAGGTCTCCGAAATAAGTTGTGTCCCTTTACTATTATAGTGCATAAATAACATTCACAAGTAAGAAAGTTATAAAAAATAGCATCTAAGAGATGGATATATATATATATACTGTATATATATATATATATATATATATATATATATATACCATATGTACAGTCAGTAATGTATTTTTAAGTTTAGGCTGCCCAAGGCCCAACCCAGAAGAGAGCCACACAACTGTGTCTATTGTAGCTATTTTTAATTAAAAAGGGAATTCAGGGTTATCCTGGATAATTGGAGAGGGAGTATTGATCCAGGGAGGAATCTGATCACCAGTATCTGGGGTTAGGAAGGAATTAATCCAGCGACAATCCTCAATGCACTGGTCCTCACTCTTCAGCCCTGGATAATCAGCCATTTCCATGTTGATTGAAGAAACTTTCTTGTTCTTACTTGATTGAAGCCCTTGGCCCTCATCTTCGGCTCATGGAAATGGGCCTCCCCTCCCAAAAAAAACACTCACTCTAAAAAAAATTGACTGAACTTGAATGTAGAGAGGAAGCTTCTATCTGCACAGTGGGAATGTGAAAGCTGCAACTGCCAGTGCTTTCATTAGGAATAATGCAAAGTACATTAGTTTACAAGGAAACACCTTGTAGAGAGAAGAAGCAGCACTATAAAAAAAATGGAAGCATACAGTAAATATAAATTGCACATAAAAAAAAAAACAGTAAATGTTGTGTTGTTTTTTTTCTTTCTAACAATGTTTTTGCTGTTTACTAGATTAGTTTTTCAAAAAGCCAAATAGAAAAAAAAAACATTTTCAAGCAAGGCTATAATGATTAGTATCTGGAATAGGCACAATAGATGGATATTAGTTTGTTTTATTTTTTAAGACTGATGTAACAGAAAAACATGGAGCAAACTGACACTGGTTTGAATTCACAGTTCTATTGTGGTTGTAGTCCCGGAAAGATTTGGTTCTGACAAAATAAACATTTAATAATATCTATGTAACTACATTTTTTACAAGATGGACTGTTTGGTCTCACAGTTTAAAGTGACCATATCAATGGAAATTTTATTTTGCATCAGATGGAATAAAATATCCCACGGATGTTGGATTTCTTTTCTACGCTGGACCTTACTACTTGAGCTTGAAGACTGTTTGACTTAATATTATGATTTGAATTGGAGGAAGAGACTGATATTAAGAAAGAGCACTACTTCACTGAAATTGCAGGCAATAACTGGAATAACCTTCTGGGGAAGTGGTAGGGACAACTCAGATACAATATTTATATATGTAACTGGCGATTCCTTGCATGATTTATAAAAAAAAACACAAAATGTGCATTTATTTTATGTGTGACTCATTTTTGAGGTCCTCAGATGTCACACCCTTTATTTTATTGAACAGAAATAGCTTCAACCTTTAGCATTGACATGTCTGTTCCATTTTATTATGTCTCATAAATAAAACTTTTCAAGCAAGAAACGCCCAGAGCGTTAAAGAACATTTGTACACCAGGGAATGTCTATTAGGTCCTCTCCTCATTGCTGTTATTGCTTCTGCAGCTAAAGTGCAATTCCTATATTTTCCACCTTTGTTGCTCAGCTACTACTGGCTCTGATGCTTTGCTCTTACAACTCGTATTACTTCTGCCACTACTATTCTTTTGCTGCTACCACTAACATTACTGCTGCTCCTCTTGCTTCTGCCATTGCTCCAACTCCTTTTGATGCAAATGCTCTACTGCTCCAACATGTGCTGTTGCTACTGCTCTACTGCTGCAAATTATTTTGCGGCTACTCCAACTTTTCAACCCGATTCAATTGCTTAATTCGTAAATTTATACACACTTCATATTGCTACATGTTCGGTAAATATTACTTACTAGCTAGTTTTAAGGCTGGGAATGCAGTACCTTCAGCGCTCATCGCAAGCCCCGCACTGAGTGGCTTTGGCGCGCATCACATGGCTCGCATCGAGCGCCTTTGGGGCTCATTGCAAGCCTCTCCTTCCGTCTACTGTACGGGACTCGCGATGAGCACCTTTGGTGCTCATAGCGAGCTCTGCAATGAGCAGACCAAGATGAGTGTTACGGCCTTGGGTTAAGTGTTACTGCCTTGGGTTAGGAGTCACTGCCTTCGGGCTCTTTTTTACTGCCTTCAGACTTGTTTGCGTCCTGTTACATTTTTCGTCCGTCATCTTTTTTCTCGCCTAGGCATTTTTTGATTATAAAAAAACACCAAATATGCCCAATATTCACTTGCAACCTCCCTCACAGGCTCACTGGCTCCCCCCCTGGGCTCTGTGTGGGTGTGTAAGTTAATTTGAGGCATATTTGTGTTTTTTTGCTGGGCTTCCCAGTTCCGTGGTTTGGCCGTTAAAGTCGTAATTTCTTGCAGCCCCGTAACTGCGTGCCTCGGGTTGCATGGCTCGCGATAAGCGCCGGCCCTGCAATGACTGCCTTAGTCGCTCATTGCAGCCTAGGTCGTGTGGCCCTCACAATGAGCTCCTGCGGTGCTCATCGTGGGGCCTGCAATGAGCGCATTTGATGCTCATTGCAGCTCCGCAACTGCGGGCCTCGCTATGCGAGGCCTGCAATATTTTACATTGCCTGACCAACAGCCCGTATATCCACAACTATTATATGTGATTGGCACTAATGAATTCCTAAGTCAATAGAATGCATATAAACATTTATAAAAAAACAAACACCCAAAGCCAAATTTATGAGTTCAAGGCATTTGCAAGTAGCCAATAGAATATGGCCCTGTTTCTCCTAGTTTTGTTGCAGCTGCTACTGCTCTGCTGCTCCAACTCCCTTTGCTCCTACCACTACTATTCATCTCCAACTTATACTGCTCTGCTGCTCCAACTCCCTTTGCTGCTACTACTATGCTTCTTCTTCAACTTGTGTTGCTGCTAATACTGTCTTTAGATTGTAAGTCTGCGAGTTTCAATCCCGCAAGGTGCTTTAGGGAAAGCGATATGGACACCGTATTCCAAGCTCAAAGACAGGGCCCTCTATTCATTGCAATGTGTGCATCTTGAACTTGTCATTGCCTGTAACTTAACTTATGTATAGTGCTACGGAATATGTTGGCGCGTTACAAATAAACGATAATAATAAATTATAATACTGCTTTGCTGCTCCAACCCTCTTTCTGCTACTAATCTGCTGCCCCAACTTATGTTGCTGCTGCTACTGCTCTGCTGCTCCAACTCCTTTTGCTCCTACCACTCTCCTCATCTCCAACTTATATTGCTCTGCTGATCCAACTCCCTTTGCTGCTACTACTCTGCTGCTCCAACTTACATTGCTGCTGCTACTGATCTGCTACCCTTTGCTGCTGCCACTATTCTTCATCTCCAACTTATACTGCTCTGCTGCTCCAACTCCCTTTGCTGCTGCTACTCTGCTGCTTCAACTTATATTGCTGCTGTTACTGATCTGCTTCTACAACTCCCTTTGCTGCAACTACTATGCTTCTTCTTAAACTTGTGTAGCTGCTAATACTGCTCTACTGCTCCAACCCTCTTTCTGCTACTACTCTGCTGCCCCAACATATGTTTCTACTGCTACTACTCTGCTGCCCCAACATATGTTTCTACTGCTACTGCTCTGCTGCTCCAACTCCCGTTGCTCCTACTACTACTCTTCTCCAACTTGTGTTGATGCTGATACTGCTCTGCTTCTCCAACTCCCTTTGCTGCTACTACTATGCTTCTTCTCCAACTCATGTTGCTACTGCTACTGCTCTGCTGCTCCAACTCCCTTTGCTGCTGCCACTGCAAGACTAATCATGGTGACAGATGTTATAATGGTTCAGTAGTACATGGTTAAACACTCATGAATAGAACTATGCTTCAATAATATCTATTCTATTCCTTTTAGTACAAGCTACAACAATGTATCCAGGTATAGAAGATCTGCTAACACGTCAAATAATCTATTGATACATCTTGATCTTTAATGTTTGCATCACCGATGCCCTGGAGCTCTTAGTTATGGGAACCTGCATCTTGGCCATTTTTAACCTGAAACTAAAGCATTTCAGTTTAACTAAGCTTCTGACTATCACATAGAATTCTTCTCATTGAAACTTCTCTTACTAACTTTCTAATCCTGCGCTATTTTCTGCAAGGCACGATTGCTGAATGCCTTAGACAGATCAAACATCTTGCACTTCCTTTTCAATTTGGGTGAAGAGACATGTGGGGATAAAATTTAGAAAGCATAGAACATAGGGACATATTTAAGATTTCTAAACAGACCACTGAAGTGTCAAATTTATGGTATTTTCTTTAAAAAAAACACAACTTGATAATAATAAAATGTCCCGACTTTATAATAATAATAATAATAATAATAATAATAATAATAATTAAATGCAGTCTTTACTTTGTAACTATTATATTAAATGTTGCTTTAATGATGACAGACATTCTGTGTTATGTTTCTAACAGAATTATATAGCTGGGAGGAATGGGAGGAATTATCGACACAGATTAGGTCACTACTGAGTCCTGTTGAAAACTACATTTCCTAACAGTAACCATGCCCATAGGATAGCCCTCCCCCTCAAGCTACATGCAGACTGTCTGAAATTGAATCATCCCTTGTTACACAATCAGTGATCACCGTGAACATAAGATTGTCTGTGACATGCTTTTATGTTGTTGTTTTGCTGCTAAGGATGTTAGTTACATACTTCACAAGCTTTTGCATGTTTTTTCCAGTTTTTAGAGGCCCCTTAACTCCAACAAGAAAAAAGAAAAAACAATGAGGGATTTTTATATTGATATTTATTGTAACACTAGATTTAAAAAATAAATATGTCAAAGTTAAATTAATTAAAAACAAGGAAACTGTGATGACTTGCTAGCTTTGGACATATACAGCCTTATTAAATTAAATTTAGCCAATTGAATAGGGCTCTATATAAGCACAGAGCATATTTTTTTAAAGAAGTTTTTAATTAGTGAAGACCTTGCTTTTGGATAGAAGTTCACTAACTAAAAACTTCTTTAAAAAAAATATGCTATGTGCTTATTTAGAGCCCTATTCAGTTGGCCAAATCGCAATTGAATGAGGCCCTAAGATAGCAGCTTTTGAATCACGAGCTGCATCTCTCCTACAAATACATCACTATCATATAACTCCGATAAATAACATCATTCCTCTCTATATTAACTGACACTATAGTCCATAAAAATAGGAATTCCATATATTAAATGAATAAAGCAGTATCTTTTACTGCAACCATTTCCATATATGAAAATCCTAATATGATATTAATTTCCTATTAATTGAATTGCTATGTGCTCAGGATCACAACCACACTATTAGTATCACTACAGATGTATTGTTACATTCTTCTGATACTAAGTTGCTTCCTCGATGGTAGCAGCACGCTGTCGCTAGCTACCTACATCATCAGAAGAAGCCCTAACTCCCTGACGCCGTATCGATGATACCGCATCTTAATCATAGGGGGGTCTGTATATTAAATGGATAAAGCAATATATTTTACTGCAACCTAAGAACCTAACAGATTTTTTTATATCAGCTGTAGACTTGAGGTTACAAATATAGACAATTTATTGTAGTGATTAGTCCTTACAATAACGTCTCACACATCAGATGTATTTCTATGTGCTACAAATAAATATAGTTGAATGGTGACTGATTTTTAATAATTAAAAAAAGGGTAAACCTACTAAGAGAGTTCTCTTTGAGTGAAAACCACACATGTATAGTCACCAATTGGCTTTATATTTAGATTTGCTATACCAATATTCACATATTATCAACCTTATTATATTGCGATTCAGCAAATTGAATAGGGCTCTATATAAGCAGAGCATATTTTTCTTACAGAAGCTTTTAGTTAGTGGACTTCTATCCAAAAGCAAGGTCTTCACTAACTAAAAACTTCTTTAATAAAAATATTCTCTGTGCTTATATAGAGCCCTATTCAATTTGCCGAAACACAATTTAATAAGGCTGTATATGTCCAAAGCTAGCAAGTCATCCCAGTTTCCTTGTTTTTAATTACTTTTTTACTTCAACGTATTTCTTTTTTAAATCTAATATTACAATAAAGATCAATATAAAAATCTCTCATTATTTTTTTATTTTTTTCTTGTTGGATAAGTTAAGTGTTAAGCACTGAGGAAATAATTGTACATACCTGAGTGCCCCTTAACTCCATCTTTAAACCTGCTTGTTAAATATATCCCCTTGAGTCTAATATTGGAGTAAAGTTCTAGGGGCCTCATTCTATTATCGGCCGTAAATCGTCCGTAAGGCTGCGATTCCTTGCGGGGGTTCAGTTAACTCGCGATTCTATTATACGGCCCCGCAAGGATCTCCTCTTACGGCCGGCCGCATATCTTGGAACCGGCCGTAAGCTCTGAAATCTAAAAACTCAAAAATAAATTCAAGCCTGCACTGTACAGCTGTGTAAATGCTAGGGATCATATTGGGGGACATGAGGATTAATAGTAACCCCCTCTCAAGCTTGCACATCAGCCCAAACCCAAGTTCAAATTAACTGTTTATTTTCCGGCTGCGACGTGGGCGTGTCTGAGGTGCTCCAAGCACTCTGGACTTTTTACATGTATATTTTACGTATATTAAAAAAAAAATATTTTGCGGATTTGAGTATAGGGTAATTATGTGCTATTTTTGCTAACACCGAATATCACTTTATAGACTCCGCAAAGTGCAGGATGGCTTTATTTGGGCTATTTTATGTGCTTAATTGGTGCTAGCGGGACCTGTTTGCTGCAAGTAAGCTGCGGCTCGTTTTTAGCCTTGCAGACAGGGCTCCCGGAGCAATAGATTCGCAACCAGGCTTTTCTTACGGCCGATTTCCTTGCGGCCGTTTTAGATCAAAGGCTTTCCTCCGGCGCGATCGGCCGCAAGAGATAGCAAGGCGCCGGCCGCAAGCCTGCCGGAGTCCCCGGCCGGAGGGGAATAGAATAGCAGAATAGCTTGCGGCCGGTCCTTGCGGCCCCGCAACGGCTGCGGCCGATAATAGAATGAGGCCCTAGGTAAATAACTTATTAAAATTAATATTAGGATATTACAGCTTATAGAGTAAGCAACTACACAATTTCTAAGACACGTTTTATTATTATTATGAGTTTATAGCATTAAATGGTATTCACTATTAGGAAATAATTAATGTTTCTTATCATCTGTATTTTGATACTGAAACCCATTGCATATTCATATTTCTGTTACTCTTCAGTTCTTTATTATTTCTTTAGATTGTTATCTATAATTGACAGAATATGATAACAACCACTTATTATATTTGGAGGGATATTTACTAAGCCATCACATGGGCTGTGATGAGGATACAGATTTACTAAGGATTACAATGGCTTTGCTGTGCATCCTGTTATTCATTATACCCTATGGAGAAAAACTTCTTTCCAGCACATAATGGCAATAGAGATCCTTTAGTAAATCTCCCTTCTTATCACAGCCTCTTAGTATATACCATTTTTAGTCTGCCCATTTTCTTGTTTAAAATACATCAATCCAATCGTACTGTATACACTTTCATTACATCTACTGAAGACCATTCCACGTATGCAACACAATTTCAGCAAAGCAGTATTTCATATTATTTCTCACCCCCTCAACATTCAGAGCATGAGTTCTTGTTCTTGCATTGCTGAGTTTCACCTTGATGCACCCAATTACAAATCACATACCACAAAGGGCACCATCTACAGAACAGTGACACAGCAGCAAGTTCTTAAAGGACACCTGTATCACACTTGAGTCATAGAAACAGATATTAGGTTTGTACCAACCAGGGGTTAACACAATGGATCCACCCAAATGACTAATTTGGCGTTTAACGTCTTTTTGTAAAGTTTCAATCTTTTCATTCAATGTTTTGAGGTTTCCTATAGGATTATGCTACATCCACATTCCTGAGACACGCACTCACTCGATCATTTACTTTACACAATTTAGAAACCTAAGGACCTAGACATTCGCTCTCATAACACACCTTGACATTGATGCAACAGGGATAGTCCGGTGACTGTCATCCCTTCACCTCACACCTTTTCTAATTACACTTGGTCATAACATGTTATCTGCAGCCATAGGTTATATGTACATAAATAGCAGCATAACCCTGAGGATCAAAATCCAAGGATTGTTTTAGCCTATATAAGTCTATGAAAGAAAACATGACTAAATAAACAATTAGTTTCTAAATTAACTGAATCTTTTAAAATATTTTTTTCAGTAAAATGAGTTATCTTCAGTTTATTAATCATTCTTGTTATTCAGTAGTACAAGTATTGATCCACCCCCCTCCAGGCTCATACCCGGGGGCTTGTCGTTGTGCCGGTGCTTGTTAGCTCCATTGGCTCAGCACAGCTCTGGATGGCTGGATAAAATAAAAGCAATTTGTCAAACTGAGGAAAAAACTTGTGCTCCCATTAAATGAGCAGTTTCTTGACTTGAAATGATTAATTTTACATCCATCTATCCATGTCAAATAACAGAATTAACACAGGCTTGTCAAGCCTAAGGCCAATGGGCCCAATGTGGCCCTCCAATGCATTTTATGCAGAGCCATGACTTCTTGATGACTATATTGTACACGATTGGACCACAAATGTTCTTTGTCATAATATTACAAGATCAGCTCCTGGTGCAAAACTTGATCACTTTCCCTTTTTTTGGCATTTTGGTTTATATTGATCCAATCCCTACACTATGGGAGAATATGGTTTGCTAAAACTGCCTGTGCAGTTATGTTTATAAAAGCTTACACCCACCTAAGGAAGTAGCAAATGTAATCATCCCATAAAAGAAAATGAAACCTCACATTAAAAAATATTTGCATAATAAAATCAAAAATGTAAAGGTTCTGTTTTTATTTTCTTTACAAAAATGATTCACCCATTATCAAGTTTAGTTATTCAAAATTAGAAAAAATGGCCACTATGAGCCTTTGAAAGCAAAGCTTGAATTTTGTTTCGATTATTTTTTTGGAATGTTTTCACCATTAGACTCTTCTTATGGAAAAAAATAGAAATTTGGCCCATTATGGGAAAAATGTCAGAATCCGGTTTAAAAACAATTATGTGTATGAACAATAATTATTTGAAGCTGGTGATGTTAAAAATAAAACCAACAAATTATATTATATATAAGTCATCTAGCTAGTGTGTATTTAGAAAAAAGATCATTTTGATGTCTTTGAATGACCATGGAGGATTCCATGATACATTGGTGGAAGTTATAAGTGTTATAGGGGCGTTTACATTCTGGAGAGCTATAATTGTATTCTTTCATGCAACATCGTGCTTCTCCAGTGACCAGGAAGGGAAGTGGTGTTAAATTCAATCTTATCTAGTTACCCCCTGTTCCCTACTCCTAAACTTCACCATCCATTGATAATTACAAACACAAGCCTTCATGACCAAGCTTTTAGGACGTAACAAACACAAAATGGATTCCTCTAGTCATAAACAGAGTCTTTAAAAATATTTTTTTATAAAAAAATTGTTATGCCCATGGTTTACACATTTGCCTAATATTATTTTGTTTTGTACATAATTGACAAATAGTTTTTCTGAAACAGTGGTCCTTTAATGAATAACATAGTCATGTTTATCATGGCACTAATATTGCATTCATGTTTTAAATGTGTGTATTCACTTTATCAGATTCACAAAGTGTCACCAAGATTCCTGTTTTCTACAGATATTCTCTGTGTTTAAATTATATTCAAAACAGGCATTTACAGTCTCTATGAACCATTTGATTCTGGCATATTGTAAGCATGGGTGTGTTTCAGCCTAAGCCCATGAGGCCTGGGCCTAGGGGGCACATTATCAGCTGTCTGAGGTTGCCAATGGAATGAGCACAGAATGTCTATATACAGGGAATAGTATGTCTGACTTACTGTTACATAGATACTTATACACTTATAACTTTCTATATATGTGTGTGTGCTAAACTTATCATTGGAATAAAGGGAGAGAAGAGGAGTAGTAACCAGGTCATTCGGGGGCGCACAGGCCTAGGGAAGGCCTAGGGCAGCATAGAATTTAAATATACCCCTGACTCTATGTGTTAGTCATGCATAATGTAATGGTTTATTTTGTTCTGTGCTTTTACAGAAATTATTATATTTTTACATTTTTATAAAAAAATTATGTTTAAACAAAAAAAATGTAATGTTTATGAAACATATCTGCTTAAAATAGCATTGCAACATTTAATTGTACTTATCCTTTACAATTTGCAAAAGTGTTTTTATATAAGGCAGTAATTTTTTTTTCATTCATGTGTTCATTCACTCTTCAGATCAGTGGGTCACAACTAACACTCTGCAACCACTGTCTGGGTCCACTGGTACCTCTGGAAGGCACTCTCAAATGATTGGGTTATCTATTCATCCTTGCAGATCAAATGCACCCATTCATGTTGACGGACTTCCCTGAAGCGGATAGGATCTTCCAGCAGGACAACGCAGCATGTCATACGGACAAAATTGTCTGGTAGTGTTGGAGGAGCATGACAAAGATTTCCAAGTACTTCCCTAGCCTCCAGATTCCCTGGACTTGAACCCCATTGAGGACCTGTGGGACCATCTCAATTGTCATGTTCACCTTGTGGATTGTCCCCCATGCAGTCTGCATGGCTCCAGATACCCTTGCGAGCCTTCCAGCATCTTCAGCATCTTATTGACTCACTACCACGCTGTCTGGCTGTTATTCGGTATTTAGTTGGTGGTCATGATAATGTGACTGGACCATATACTATACTATATATATATATATATATATATATATATATATATATATACTAGCGATTTGTCTGTCAAAAAGGGTCTCTGCCCTTTTCCTTTACTGTCCTCGCAATGAGAGCCTTTGGCGCTCATCAAGGGCCTTGCAAAGAGAGCCTTCGACGCTCATTGTGAGCCCCCCCCCCCCCCTCTACCTTTCCCACCGTCTACTTTACTGGCCGCACGATGAGCGCCGTTGGCGCTTATCACGGGCCTCGCAATGAGCGCCAAAGGTCTCTCCCCTTGTCTACTTCCTCCCGTGTGTATCATTTCCCTCCTCCTCTCCCTCCCTTGTGTATCCTTTCCCCCCTCGTCTCCCTCCCTTGCGTCTCATTCCCCCCCTGTGTTTTACCCCCCTCTCCATCCCTTGTCTCTATCCCCCTCCCATGTCTTTAACCCGCTGCCCTGTGTCTGTTTCCCTCCCCTGTGTCTCTTCCCCCCTATTTCCCTCCACTGTGTATCTTCCCCCTCCTCTCCCTCCCCTGTGTCTCTTCCCCCTCCCTCCCCTGTGTCTCTTTGCCATCGGATCGTTGTCAAACTGCGATATGTTGCAAAGCGTGACAACGAATCGCAGTTTGACAATTATAATATGTATATATATATATATATATATATATATATGTCTTTATATGTATAAAGAGTATGGTAGAGAGGAATGTCCAATAATCTGGATGAATTATTAAATAATTATCCCAGTATATAGTGATACTTTTTTTTATTGGACAAACATATGCAGCCTTATTAAATTGCGATTCAGCAAATTGAATTGGGTTCTATATAAGCACAGAGCATATTTTTTTACAGAAGTTTTTAGTTAGTGAAGACCTTACTTTTGGATAGACGTTCACTAACTAAAAACTTCTGTAAAAAAATATGCTCTGTGCTTATATAAAGCCCTATTTAATTTGCTGAATTACAATTTAATAAGGCTGATAATATGGATAGATAGATAGATAGATAGATAGATATATAGATAGATTCTGTCTGACTCTCAGTGACTCTCCATGACCACATGGTGACTTCAGTGAACTGTCTGTTTATTAAACAGTACCTATAGAAAACATAGGAAGTGGGATATATAACTCCACTTTTTTACCACCATTTATTCTCGCTTTGAGAAATATACACTTATGTGATGTTTTGTTACAATGCAAGTTAGTCAGAGAGAAATTAAACATTGTTTGTGAAACATAGACGATAATACAGGTTACCCACAAATGTTTTCTTTAGAAATGTATAAATCTTTTTTTAGAATCAATGCAAAGGTTAAACATTTTTGTAATCAAGTCCGAAGCTTATTAAACCCCTCCTTGGCATTTGTATTTTCGTTTATGTTACATGGCAGTACATGCCTTAAAGGTAAGGATTCTCAAACTTTTTTTCTGACAGTACTGGTTTCATTTTTTTTATATCCTTGTGACATCACTGATTCATTTTTACATGTCAGTGACACTCAATGAATGAATATGCTGGGATTAAATAAGATGCAGACGCAAATTCAAACTATTTGCTTGATGTAATATGCGAGCTACAATCAGCTGTAAGATCATGGAAGATTCTAGCTCACAGAGCAGATTCAGATTATTGATTGCCGATTTGGTGTTGTGGCATGCCTCACGTAATGTAGACAATTGATTTGGTTTTGGAAATAAATAATGTAAGAGATGCTGTGATCTACTTTGGACAAAAAGTGTTGATGATGTGGTCCATAGTTTGCAATCTGTATAAGGGACATTACATTTTAGTATGTGAACATTTCTTATTAAGTCCATTTTTTAAAGCAATGTATTCCAGGAATAGTGGAAGATTTGTTTCTAGAAGTATTAGACTTTGTAGAGCAAAAGTGTTGAAGATATTATGGGATGATTTAGCTTAACCCTAGATGAATTGAAACATAACAAACTTAAACATGTCATCCAAAACTTTTTCATGTATACATTGCTCTCCATAGTCTAGCCTTAATTATAGATTATCTGGGTAATATTGGTCCAGCAGTAGAATCATTAATTAATTTCCCCAGTGCTCAATTGCATTGCTTCCCCAGGAGTCGCTGACTTAAAGGGATATGTAAGTTTGCTGGATTATGAAAGCATCTAATAGAGAATAATTAGTAGTGTATGCAAACATTTGCATGATAAAAATCACAAAATAAGCATTAAAACAACTGCATTGAAGTCAGCAAAATCTCTTGTAATTTCTGACAGTTGGAAATCATGGTTAACACCCTCCAAGCCCAGGCTAAATTAACATCACATTTAAAATGATTTTTTATTGCCATTCAGGTTAGCTGAAACTTTTGAATTAACTCTGGGTTCCTGTTTGTGGTGCAAATCAGCATGGGATATGTAGTGTACCACTGATATGTGCTATGTATTGCTGCTGACATAGCTGCAAGGAGATTGGCTGAGCAAGCAACATAAGGTAAATAGTGGGTTAATATTGTGTATATACTGTGTAGACACCCCCTGGAGGTGTCAACATATTCATTAGAGGTATTTTTAGATAATAAAAATAAAAGGTTTTATGAGATGTGCTGCATACAAATAGGCTGCTTTTTAAGTATAGAGTGCAGGAATGTATTAATCCATGAAACTTTCATATCATTTGGTTAAAATTGGTTTAAATAGAGGGTGAAAACATCATATATGAGTGACATAAAGGACAACTTGTTTTACACATTTTTAAAGGTCATGTTTTATTTATGTAATTTATCATTTTATTATTATGTACTTTATCCATGGTTACAGTGACCATCCTCTATATCCTTACCCCAGAGATCCTTGTTACAGAGTATTGTAAACCACTGGCAAGGGTGCATTTTTGAGCATCAGAAGAAAGGATAGCATCCTAAGTGATATAGTACCAGTTTTATTCAGTTAAAGACTTTTAGTGGAATTTTTAATCACTGTTTGAATTATGTGGTTACTAGTTGCCCTCCTCGAGCTATCACAAAAAGTACCAATGTATCAAAGAAGCTCAAGAGGTCCAACAACATGCCATTTTCTTCCCTTTCCCCTTAGCCCAGACTACATGGTGCCTTACTCAGTGGGCAAGTTTCTGCATAGTTACGTATTCCATGTATTGTGTGATAAGGACTGTTAAGTTGGTTCCTCCTCAACTCGGTGTGTCATATCTCTCAGGATAGTTGGCATGCCTGGTCAGCCCGGCTACTCAAGGACCAATGTTATGGCAGCTAGTGTAGACCTCTCAGGGAATGGTTTCCAGGCCTAGCTAAAATATTATTTGCATTAGTTCCTGAAATTATGCAGTTGTTCAGAGGTTAAATAAAGCTCATAAGCACATGATGTCATGGAATTGTCTCATTATGGAGATAGAGTAGATTAGACTTCAAGGAGGTGTGGCATGTGTGCAGGTTCATAGATCACATATAATAGTTGTCAAACTGCAAGTCGTTGTCACGCTCGAAGTTCCGGACGCAAATGTGGACCCTTGCAAAGCGAGGGGCCGCATTTGCAGAAGGTGGAGGCTGCAATGTCGGCTGCAATGAGCCGAAGACTCATAACAGGCCGCAAATGCGGACCCTCGCAAAGAGAGGGGCCGCATTTGCGGAGGTGGAGGCTCTACCGCGCCTCACTCGCGATTAAAAACAACCCAGAAAAGCGGCACAACCCCAATGCAGGACTTAAAAAAAAAAACAATGAGGAAATATGGACTTGCACAAAAAAATATGAGCCGCGGGTTTTAGAAAAATACAAAATTACGAGCTTGCAAAAATACGAACTTAACGCCCAAAGCGCGGACATCCACAAACAACAAAAACACTTCAAATACAAAAAAATAAAAACCGACACAGCATGGGGGGACAGCCACGACATCTGCCAGTGAGGTTGCCCCCAAATTAAAGTCGAATTTAAGGAGTTTGGGAACTTGAAAATCGGCTAAGCAAGAGAAAAAATGGCGGCCGGAAAAAATGAAAACGAGGCTACACGACCCAAAGCACTCAAATAACAGCCAGGCACTTAGGACTTTTTCCAAGGAAGTACAAGGTGCAAAAAAGCTAAATTACAAGGTCGCAAAAATCCGGACTTAACGGCCGAAGCGCGTACATCCACAAACAATAAAAAACACTTCAAAATATACAAATAAAAAAAAACCTCACACAGCATGGGGAACAGCCATGACATCTGGCAGTGAGGTTGCACACAAATTAAAGTCGAATTTAAGGAGTTTCGGAACTTGAAAATTAGCTAAGAGAGAAAAGAAACGGCGGTCGAAAAAAATTTCAACGAGGCTACACGACCCCGAACCACGGAAAATACAGCCAGGGACGTACAAGGTAAAAAATACAGACTAAGGAAGCATGGAAAATAATGGCGAGGCACGTAACACATAGACAAACTACGCCATTTTACAACACTAACTTGCAACTAATAACATTACAAATCTAAAATGGCGCTTCACACAACTAAACCAACGGTTTGCCCCTGCGCACGCAGCCTATTTGAAATGCACACTTGGGACATTCATGACACTTTCTCCTCAGGGCAACAGTCCACCTGTACATTGTATGCTGCAGAAAAATAAAAACAGATTGCTAGCTCTTCAGGCTATTGATTGCTGGATATATTAATTAGAAATAGTTAAAGTATATTAATTTATTAAGTAACTAATTTATTAATTATTATATAGTATATATATATATATAATATATAATATATATATATTTAATATATTATTAAAAATATAGATATATATCTGTCTTTGTGATCAGCGCCGAAAGTGCTCAGAGGACCAAAAGTACACGAGAGGAGAGGCTCGCAATGAGCGCCGAAGGTACTCACTGTACAACAAGTTTACGTTGTGTGGCAAACACCATTGACATGGCTTCTAATTTGTTTGCCCCGTCATTTTTGACGGGCAAGTCGCTAGTAATATAAGATGTTCTGAAACAGTATTCCATTAAGAAAGGGAGAATGAGCGGAAGCAAGACTGAGCACAGGGTAGGAATAGGACTGCGTGTGATAAGAGGGATTGGCATATATAATTGACCCCAGTTATTCATCAGTGCAAAAGTCGGGTTATAGGTGCAGATCCAGTGTTTGATTAATGGTTCACAACAGCACAGTGTCTACACCTTTAATATTATCAACCTGAAAATGAATCAATACTTTCTCTCAATGGATAATATTTTGCTTGTTATAATAAATTAAACTGAGCTTCACATCTCAGCTTCAAACCACTCATTATAAGAATAGCCCAGGTAACAAATGTAAATGTCATCAATAGATCAATCTGCTATACACATTTATCATGTACCTTTATTATGCCCCTCCTATGGCTTTATATTCCCTTTAACAAAAATAAACAGATTAAGAAAGTCCCAAGGCAAACTGTAATTATTGTAACCTTCTTCTCACAAGGTGTTGACTGACACTTAGAAAGTCACACCTTTGTGTAATTTCTGTTGTACTGGTGTACTTGGTTGAAAAGTGAGGATATTGCTGGGAGGTTGAGCTTAAGATATTATAAATAGACTAGCGACTTGCCCGTCAAAAATGACGGCAATAACATTTGAAGCCATGGCAGTGCTGTTTGCCACACAATGTAAGGCTTTTGCTCCTCTCATTGCGAGCCTCTCCCCTCGTGTACTTTACAGTGTAAAATATTAAATGTATTTAGTACAGTGAATTAATAAATTTATTTAATGGTCATATATGGAATAACAATATAACAATGTCTGAAGTTTTCATGAATACATATTGTAAACCATAATATAAAAGTTTGTAACATGCAACTTGTGTTTTAAACAATCTTGAATCATTTGTTTTAACAATACTAACATTTTGAATTAATAGTTATCCATGAATAACAGAAGACTATGTAAACTTTCAGTTAATAACTATTTAGAACAATTACATGCTTTGTAACCTTAATTTTTTTTTTTAAACTCTTGTTAAACTAAATCGGCAGTTAATCCAGAGGAAGGCAAACAATAAAACCCCCCATTGAAACTTGGCCAATTATATTAAAGAGGGAAAAAAATTAATGCCTTCCTGACCCCATTAACTGGTGATCAGATTATTCCCTGAATCAATACTCTGTATTTAATTATACAGTTTAATGTATTAACAAATGGTGAAACTTGTAGTAACATAAATCCTTGACTATATACAATATACAATGAGCCAACTTTCCACAACTTTGAAAATACAATGTTAACATGTGAAATAGTAACATAAAACAATAACAGTTAACCTTCAAGTTAAAGAAAAAGCCACCTAATTGTTTTGTGGGGCCAATCATGTAAAAAGGTAACTTCTAACACATTCCAATCTGTTAATTTTCCATTTGTTTTATTGTTGTAGTTGTTTAAAATGGCACATAGAGTTTCCTAATAGAAATAGTGGTCCTCTAAAAAGAGACAGACAGATATGAAAGTTCATCCGCGGGGTATAACCACTGTTCTCTGTGTTTTTTTGCCATTTTATAGAGTTTCTTAGTGAAATAGTGGTCCTCTAAAAAGAGTCCGAGTGACATAAAATGTTGTCCTCGAAATAAAACCACTGTTATCTATATTTGGTGTGGTATAACTTCTTTGAAATAAGAGAAGTGTTCCTTTTTCAATGTTGTTATATATGAAGACATTGCAATTTTTTTTTATATGTCCAAGTGGTTTCCCTTACAAAGAGTCCAGCAGACTTTTAATTTTGTTTATGGGATATAATCACTGTTTACTGTTGTTTTTGTTTTGTTTTCACTCTTTTTGTTCTTGTTGTACTTTGTGCAAATGGCACATAGGGTTTCCTATGTGAAATAGTGGTCCTCTATAAAGAGTCCCAGAGAGCTAAAATTTTGTCCTGCAAGTAAAACCACCTCTATGTTTTTTTTTGCCATTGTATAGAGTTTCTTATTGAAATAGTGGTCCTCTAAAATCAGTCCGAGTAACATAAAATGTTGTCGTCGAAATGAAACCACTGTCCTCTAAATTTACAGCACCTCATAGTACACAATGTTTTTGGTAAAAACGCATCCATCTTCCAATAAGTCACCCTAAGGTTTTCTTCAACATGTACTTTAATTTCCTCTGGATTATTGCAACTTTAAAATGCAACATTGACCATGTGCAAACACAGGTTCCTTCAAAAAAATACCCAAAGACTTAAAAGTTTGTCCTTGGGATTTATTGAAGGTCATGGCAAATGCCATGATAATGGGAAATTGTCTCCTTTGACTGACAAAAGGCAAACCACTCTCACTTGGAGCCAAATAAATTCTCGGTATAAGAACTGGTTCGCCTTTATGGGTACCACTCATAGTTTCTGCATGTATAAAATGATCCTTTAAATCCTTCACAATTAATCTGGTCCCATTAAAAAGTCCTTTTTTGGGATTCATATTTCTCAGTAGCATGACAATTGCCCCTTTGTTAAGTTGCAAAACATATGGTGGCATTCCAGAGGGAGTTAAAGAATTAATACATTCTGTTTGCTTCACTATCTTTGTCATCAGCCAGAACAGAATCGGCACTGTAATAGTTTTTTTGGGGTGCGTTGATTAATTTTAATATTTCGTTGTTTAGATTCAAGGCATCTATATTTTTTGATGTCAATATAACTTTGCTTGCAATATCTCAGTAATTCTCGTTATTGATGGTATTGATGAAGATTGTCGAAATTAGTGGTTCTTTTGCAATCATTTCTGGTGGAATTTGAACAGCATCATCAGGTAAATTATTTATTTTTTGCTGATTTCCTTCTCCAATCTGAATGAGCCATTCATTGAATTTATTTTGGCCTTCAGATCTCATATTTACTTCTAATTTAAGGTGTGTAAATATTTTCCTCAGCTTACTCCTTTTTATACACATTTCGACAATGTCAGTCCGATTGCCATGTGGCACCACAGGTAATGTTTGCCTGAAATCACCTCTGACCAATATCACCTTTCCACCAAATGGTAAATCATTAGCCATAACTTGTTTTAATAATCGATAAATACATTGCAGGGCATGATATGACATCATAGTTGCCTCATCTATTAAAATTATTTACTTGTGAAATGTTTTTGCTTGTAATGAATTCATTCGAATATCCGACACTGATGTTTCCAGAATGGGAACTGGCAGTTTAAATCCACTATGCACAGTTCTACCACCTTCTAACAAAAGTGCGGCAATTCCATTGGTTGCAAATGGCAGTGCTATTTGACCCTGTGCTCGAATACAACTCATCAACAAATTATATAGAAAGTTTTTCCTGATCCACCAGGGCCATCCAGATAGAAATAACGCTCTTTGAGCATGTCATCTTCTATAGCATTTGTGATGTCTTTAAATGCTTCCAATTGCAATGCATTTAAAGTTCCAATTTTTTCTTGTGTTTTTTTGGTATTCAATGTCAGTGTCATACTCATCAAAGTTAATTTCATCTATAATTCCTGGATCAGGCAGATTAAAATTGGCACAATGTATTCAATGACAAAGAAAGATTTCTTGTATTTCCATTAATGCTTTCAATAGTGCAATGGTCTCATTGTAACGTTTCAAGAAATCTTCACACGTATGTAATTTAAATGTTTTTCACAAGGTTAATGCATCAGGTACATTGCAAAAGATGCAAATGAAAGCAAGTTATTCTCTCATTTGCTTTGGCATTTGACATAATGCTGCTTCCTCGAGACATCTCTCCCATTCTGTATCATCTGCCAGAAAGTTTTGCTGTATTGCAGCTAACTGGAAAGTATCATAAACTATGCCATTAACTGTGCGTAAATGTTCATAACTTTGTGCAACGGTAACATGTAAAAGAAGTAATCTTAAACTGAAACGTTCAATGTCTCGTGGATTGAAGGTATAAATTCTTGGTATAATCTTATAATTATGTTTTTTTCTTTGCCTCCATTTACCATTTAATTGAAACCAAGCAGTAAGCGTTGTTGCTCTATGTTCACTTTGTGCTAAAGCATTTCTTTCATTACCTGCAGTGAAGCAAACAAATTGACTTTGTGACAAATGGACAGCTAATCGATACACAGCATGTGACCGATCATGCATCTCAAATTTGAGAAGACACCACATTGCTTCTGGAGCACTTACATAGCGAGCATCTAAATAAGATGGAAGTTCGTCATGTAAAATTGGATTTTCTTTTTCATTTTGTGCACCTTGCACAACAACAGTTGCTGCATCATATCCTTTATGTATATATGTACACATATTGTAATGATATATGAATCACAAAGCTGTGGAGACTAGTAGCCAAAGTCATCAATAATCCGGTTCAGCAACTTGTAGGTTAAACAGGAACAAGCTTTTATTGAAGGGATCAGGAACCAACAATAATCTGGCAAGGATACAGAGACAGGAAGTGCCTTATATAGGCCAAGAACCAGACAGCTGACCAGACACAGCTGAAGAGACTTAGGTACTGATAAAATTGCTAGCAGAGTCAAGCTTATAAGGGCTCAATGGAATTCACAAAAGGCAGGCTGGCGCAGTGGTAGGGAAGAGGTATAGCAGCCTGGGGACCAGGGTTCAAAACCCAGCAGAGTCAATTCCTCACATTACCCCCACCTCTATAGGTGCAGCCTCTGGATGCCCTATTACCTGGTTTAGCAGGGTACTGCACATGAAAAGACCGAAGTAGATCAGGAGCGTGAATATTGTCCACTGGTTCCCACGAACTCTCCTCCTCAGCATAGCCTTTCCAGCGAACAAGATACTGAAGTTTGTTTTACGGAAGATCCGGGAGTCAAGAATTTTGTCCACTTCGTACTCATCCTCACAATCCACGAGGACTGGAGGTGGGGCAGGCAGGGCTCGGCCAGGGAAAGTATTTTCATGAACAGGTTTAAGCAGTGCAACGTGAAACACTGGATGTATTTTCAGGAAATTCGGGAGTTGCAAACGGAAGGTGACAGCATTGATCTGAGCAATGATCTCAAAAGGTCCCATGAACCTTTGACCCAATTTATGAGAAGGAATCCGAAGCTTAAGATTCTTTGTTGACAGCCACACCTTGTCACCAACGTGATAGACTGGGGCCTCCTTTCTATGCCTATCAGCAGCTCTTTTGTAACATTCCTGAGCCTCCAAAAGAGTCTCTTTCAACAGTGCTTGTGAATCACGTAAGGCGGTTAGCCGGTTAGTGACAGCAGGAATGGAAGTAGTAATTGGGAGACTGACTAGAAAGGTCGGATGGTAACCATAGTTGGCAAAAAATGGGCTCAAAGAAGTGGAGAAGTGTTGGGCATTGTTATAGGCAAACTCCGCTGTGGGTAGAAAATCCAGCCAGTCATCCTGCAGGTAACTAATATAGCACCGCAAATATTGCTCCAAAGTCTGGTTGGTTCGCTCAGTCTGTCCATTACTTTGCGGATGAAAAGCTGACGACAGATTTACATTAATACCTAGATTAGAACAAAAATGTTTCCAAAAACGAGACGTAAACTGCACTCCCTTGTCAGAAACTACTTCATCAGGCACTCCATGCAAGCGAAAAATTTCCCGAATAACCAGGTCAGCCATCTGTTTAGCTGAAGGGAGACCACGAGCTGGTATGAAATGACCCATCTTAGTTAACCTGTCCACAACAACAAGAATGGTAGTGTGTTCCTTAGAGGGAGGTAGTTCCACAATAAAGTCCATGGATATAGATCCCCAGGGACGATGAGGAATCGGAAGAGGCTGAAGCAAGCCAACAGGGGATGAGCGAGGAGTCTTATGTCTGGCACACACATCACAAGAGGACACATACTTCTTAACATCCTCATGATACTTCGGCCACCAAAAGGATCGGGCAAGTAGGTCTTGTGTCTTTCGGATTCCTGGATGACCTGCTGGTTTTGAGTCATGGTAGAGACGTAAAAGGTCCAGTCGCACTGACTCCGGAGCAAACAGACGTCGTTGAAAAATCCAAAACCCATTAAGCATCGTCATATGGAGATCACGAGGAGGATCACGAAGAACTGGGTCTTCAGCGTAGCCCTTTTTAATGCGAGACATCAGATCAGAAGGAAAAGCAACTCCTATAAATATATCCTCCGGCAAGATGGTGGTCTTGGTTACGATAGCATGGAGGGGGTCAGCTATTCTAGACAAGGCATCCGCCTTACCATTCTTGGAGCCAGGACGGTATGTAACCAAAAAATTAAACCTTGAGAAGAATAGGGACCAGCGTGCTTGTCTGGCTGACAGTCTCTTAGCTGATCGAATACATCCCAGATTTTTGTGATCTGTGAGGACAGTAATTGGATGGGTAGCTCCCTCCAAGAGATGTCTCCATTCGGTGAAGGCAGCTTTTATAGCCAATAGTTCTTTATTCCCTATGTCATAATTTCTTTCTGCTGGCACCATCTGGCGGGAATAGAAGGCACACGGATGTAACAGCATCTTAGGTCCAGTCCTTTGAGACAGTATAGCACCAACAGCTGAATCAGAAGCATCAACTTCCACAATAAATGGTAATTCTGGCTGAGGATGTACCAGGACGGGGGCAGATGTAAACAGAGTCTTTAATCGGGAAAATGCGGTATCAGCCTTATCGGACCACTGAAAAGGGGTCCCCTTACGTGTGAGTTCAGTGATCGGTGTAATAACGGCAGAGAAATTCTTAATGAAACGCCTGTAAAAATTGGCAAACCCCACAAATCTCTGAATATCTTTTTCATTCTTGGGGATGGGCCAGTCCAGCACAGCTTTAATTTTACTTGCGTCCATAATTAAACCTTTAGGAGTTATGACATACCCCAGGAATTGAATTTCTGTTTGTTCAAACACATTTTTCTAGTTTAATGTATAGGTGGTGGGTACGAAGGCGCTCCAGAACTATACGGACCTGTTTTCTGTGGTTTTCAAGACTATCAGAGAATATTAGGATATCATCCAAATATGCCACAACAAACTGATCCAGGAGATCTCGTAGTACATCATTGATAAGATGCTGGAAAGTTGCAGGGGCATTACAAAGCCCAAATGGCATTACTAGATATTCGTAATGCCCGTACCTGGTTCTGAAAGCTGTTTTCCATTCATCATTTGGTCTTATGCTCAGATTATATGCCCCCCGAAGATCAAGCTTTGTAAATATTTTAGCTGACCTAAGTCTCTCCAAAAGTTCAGGAATGAGATGCAAGGGGTAGAGGTTTTTAACAGTGATGTTATTAATGTCCCTGTAATCAACGGATGGCCGTAGGCTGCCATCTTTCTTCTCTACAAAGAATATAGGAGCTGGTCGAATAAAACCTTTGGCAAGATTTTCTTGTATTTATTCACGAAGAGCTTTCAATTCAGCCTCAGAAAGGGAATATATCCGGCCAAATGGGATAGCAGCCCCAGGCAACAGCTCTATTGGGCAATCATAAGGCCTGTGGGGTGGAAGCTGATCAGCATTCTTCTTATCACAGACATCTGCAAAATCCCAATATTGTAGAGGAAGCTTAGTCAAGTTTGTAGCAACCATTTCATTAATTGTTGTGGCAACAGGTGTTACCTTAGTGGGTTGACAATTCATTAAGCAGTGTTCTGAAGGAAAGGACAAAGTTCTGATCTTCCAATCAATCTGTGGGTTATGCAGAGCAAGCCAAGGTACCCCCAAAATCACTGGAAACTGTGTTGAGAAAATTAGGTGGAAAGATATAGTCTCATGGTGATTCACTTCCAGAGTCAACTTTAAGGGCACAGTCTCATGTGTAACCGGGCCCGACAGAAGTGGAGAACCGTCCACTGTCTCCATTAACACAGGTGAAGAATTAGGGATAGACTGAATTCCATTTCCTGCTGCAAATTTAATGTCCATAAAGTTTCCGCCTGCTCCAGAATCTATCATAGCTGTAGTTGAAATTTTATGATCACCACATTGCAACGTGATAGGCACCACAAAATGAGGATGTTGAGTCAACATACCCTCTTCACCATGAGCCAGAGAAAACAAGGGTTGTGTGACAGAATCCAGTTGATCTGCAATCTGGGATTGGTGTCGAATCTGTGCGCCCTCAGCAGCCATAGCTATTGTTCTTTTGGAATTGCTAGGGCAATTGATGGCATAGTGCCCTGCACTACCACAATACAGGCATAAATTGTGAGTGCGTCGCCACTGTTTTTCTTCATTGGATAATGGCCCTCTTATTAGATTTACCTGCATAGCCTCAGGCTCAGAGTCTGAAGGTGTTTGTGGGGTTGGAGTAGAAATTCTTGAATAGGAAAGAGCCCTGTCTTTCCAGTCTTCTTTCAGAAAGTCTCCGATCGATACGGATAGTCAAACACACGAATGCATCAAAGTCAGCAGGAAGATCAACACGAGCTAGCTCATCTTTTATAGCTTCTGAGAGACCTTTTCTGAAGTGGAACCTCTGAGCTGATTGGTTCCAGGTAGTATCAGCAACCCACTGTCTGAATTCAGCAGCATATTCAGCCACGGAGCGCCTCCCTTGATGCAAATGAAGTAGAGTGGCTTCTGCTGTAGCACATCGATTGGGGTCATCAAAAACTAGGCACATGGCCTCAAGAAAGTCATTTAGATTACCCAAGACTGGACTGTCCTGTTCCAGAAGAGGGGAGCCCCAAGCCAGGGCTTCATCTTTGAATAGTGAAAAAATAAATCCCACCTTCTCTCTTTCAGATGGAAATTGGTGAGGTAACATCATGAAGTGCAAACGGCATTGATTTAGGAAACCCCTACATTTTTTGCGATCTCCTCCAAACTTTTCTAGCAGGGGCAAGCGGGCATCTTGTGCAGGTGTAACAGTAGCAGCTGAAACATCACGTGCCCTGTAGCTGGTGTACTCACTGTGCATTGACTGAAATTTATTTTGCAGTTCGGCTACCTGGTCCTGCAGCACTTGGATGGTCTGTGCCTGGGTCTGCACAGTTCTTGCAGTAAAAGCAACCTGCTGGGCCAATGCAGAATCTGTCCCGGCGGTCTCCATGAAAGGGCCAGATTATTCTGTAATGATATAGGAATCACAAAGTTGTGGAGACCAGTAGCCAAGGTCAGCAATAATCCGGTTCAGCAACTTGTAGGTTAAACAGGAACAAGCTTTTATTGAAGGGATCAGGAACCAACAATAATCTGGCAAGGATACAGAGACAGGAAGTCCCTTATATAGGCCAAGAACCAGACAGCTGACCAGACACAGCTGAAGAGACTTAGGTACTGATAAAATTGCTAGCAGAGTCAAGCTTATAAGGTCTCAATGGAATTCACAAAAGGCAGGCTGGCGCAGTGGTAGGGAAGAGGTATAGCAGCCTGGGGACCAGGATTCAAAACCCAGCAATCCCTCACACATATTTGATAGAATTGCAAGCTTCCACATTGATATGTGCATTGTACTTCATCAGCAAACGCAGATTGTATGGAACCACATATCTATTATCAACCTTTTGGCCACAGATAATAGCTGTTTGTCCTTCTCTTCTTTTATACAAAGGCTATCCATCACAATTAGCATAAGTCTGCATTTGAAATTGTTTTGGAAACTCTTTTATGCATTTTTTATCTTCCATACATGGTGAATTTGGATTGGTATCTCCACATGGACCATGTATCATTCTGTGAGTTACAATCTCATAAAGAAAGAAGGGAGGGGAAGAAAGCGCAATAGATACTCCTAGTGCAGATTACTTTGTTCCTCTTCGTAGTATTAGACAATGTACTTTTACAGAGTTGTCTCTCACCTTACTTAAAATCTGGATGTGATTCTCTCTCACAGGTAGGTGTCAGAAGGGATATTTCAAGAACTTTTCATGGTTTTCGTAGTGCACCCCAATATACAGTGTGATTCTATGATCTATGAGATGTACTTGAAATTACCTCTGTGAGGTGTCAGGTATACTGACAAAAACACTCCAATTTCTGTATATCTCTATATAAGAGTATGCACCAATGATTCTATATATATGTGTATATGTTCATGTGTGTCTATGTGATCTAAATCCAAGTCTAATGGAAAGATACACACACACTCAATTCCTTGAAAAGATATACTATTTTTATGCCATAAAAAACATACTAGCCAATGTAGGAATTGGACAAAATATCCAAAAAAATATAGGTACAACTAAAAGGTAAAATTTGGTGAAAAACACAATAACAACCGTGATGTCATAAAAGACACTAGGTCTCACTTTTTTTATCAGTGGGAAAGTACCCTAAAAGTGTGTATATATGTAAATGGTAGATCAAACGTGTTTCGCTGCTTTGTTGCAGCTTCTTCAGTGATTGGTGTTCCTGGTGTCCAGTGTTGTGTGTCTGGCCAGGAACTAGTTGAGTTGTGCTGCCGTCTAGCTGCTTGACAATATCCCTTCTGACACCTACCGGTGAGAGAGAATCACATCCAGCTTTTAAGTACCTCACATTCTGGAGGTCACCAAAGGTGAGAGACAACTCTGTAAAAGTACATTGTCTAATACTACGAAGAGGCACAAAGTAATCTGCACTAGGAGCATCTATTGTGCTTTCTCCCCTCCCTTCTTTCTTATATCTAGTACTTCAAATACACCACATTTGCCGGTGTACCAGGAGAAGCGGCATCCTCCAAGTGTGAGATCTACAGAGCCCGAGGAATATAACAACAAGACCCATCCAAGATCCCATAGAAATAGTGTGGAAATATACTAACATCCACATATTATCCACATCAACATATTATCTACAGAAACTGAGAGAAAATTATCTTGGACTGACATTATCTGAGTAAACTAAGCGCTAAAGCCCAAATTGGGAATACAAAAAGCCCAATACCATATCCATACAATCTCATAAAGTTTGGAATGTTTCTCTGGATGTGGCAGTTCAGCAGTAATTACTGAATCCACTCTGTCTGCCATATTCACCTTTTGTTGCAAGATTAAAAGTATATGTGCATGTGGCAAGCCTCTTTTTTGAAATTCAATGGTATAAACATAAGCCATACATTTCCCAAATAAGTCTGCTTTAGTTATATCATGAATTAATGAATTTAGTTTTATTTTGAATACTCTTGCCACCAAATCTGGTCGGTCAGAAGTAGTTTGTCCAAGCTGTAAATTTTCTTTGATCTCTGCCCATTGTGGATTACATGTAAATGTAATGAATAAATCTGGTTTGCCAAATTTAGTGACAATAGCCATGGCATCATTGTATCTTTCTCGCATATTGTGAGGAGATCCTTGGAAAGAGGATGGCAAAATCATTGCTCGTCCAGCAGGAATGTCTCTGTTTGCAGCCAATTCAGCGACATAATCCATCAATCTACAATATTGTTCTACTTGAAGCTTGTTTTGTTAAAATTTGACTAAATTTAGATTATTTGCTTTGACTTGTAGATAGGAATCAATAATCCATTGTTTTGTGAGTTTGCCCCCACATAAAATAGGATTAAAATGTGCCACTTTCTATTTCAGCATGGAAATATTGTTTCTAATACAAACTTTACTATTGGGATAACTTTGCAACTGTAATTTTGGTTGCCATCCTGTCTCCCCATTTGGAAAGAAAATTGGATATGTAATTGGATCCAAATTACTATTTAAAATATTTATGTTTATAAAAGGTTGTTCTTGATTGCGTGGATATATTATAATATTCCGCTCAAATGGTGGTCCCCATCATCATTTTTAAATACCATGGCAACCTCATTTGCTGTTGGTAAATTATACCATCTTTGATCAGTATGGCGATCTCTTTTGAGAACCATATTTACTCTTGGCATTGGCAATTGATGTCTTTGCGCATGTGCCAGTTGTTCTTTTTCAACCTCAGCTAATTTTTTGTATGCTTTACTATATGGGTTGTTGGCCATAATGTTTTCAAGCTGTTCAAAGAATATGGATAAGCATTGCTTATTTTCAGGAAGCATAATTTGTTGTTCAACAGCTTCCATTGTATCAAGGACATATAACTGTGCAAATTTCCTGATTTTGGGTGTAAATGTGAAGTCCGGTGGTATATTTGTCCTTGGACTTTAAAACAGTAAGGACCATGTCCTGGGACATTTTCGGCTAATGTTGCACCCATTGAAGCAAATGAAATTGCACTGTTATAAGACCGAATGTTTTTCTTAAAATTGGTGTCATTTGGAAATGTAGGATCACTCATTATACGTTCTAAATATTCTGGAAATGTGTGTCTTTCTGAAAGCCTTACCTTTCCTTTCTGACAGCAACTAATAAACTCTCCATCAGTTGGTCTTTCTTGCAGAAAATGATAGGCCCCACAAAACGGACAAACCACATTCATTAATCCATAATAATGAGTGTCTACTGTTAGTTCTCTAAATAAAGGACTATCATGAGCTTCCTCAATATAGATCTCAGTACAAATTTCTATATCTACATTGGTGTCATCTCTATCAACATTGGTGTCAGGAGGCCATATTGGGTCATTAGAGACTGTTTTAGAGACATTTTTTGTTTACTTTTTCTTTTCTTTGAAGCTCCAGCAGACTCATTTTGTGCTTTTTAAGCCATTTTTCTTTTATTTAGAAGTCTCTGTCGATCTTCTTCTCTTAAACGTTGTGAAGTCTCAGGGGTCTGTGCATCTCTCCATCTCTGCTTCCTTTCTCTTGCCATTCTTTTTTTATACTCTTTCTTATCTTCTGCGTTGTTCGCCATTGTAATCTGGTATTCGAAATAGAGGTGTAAGAATTGCATTTGTTTTATTATACATACCTGTAATATATTTATAAAAAATGTAATGGTAATCTGTCTCTGTCTGTCTCTCTGTGTGTCTTTGGGTGTGTGTATGTGTGTGTGTGTCTGTGTCTCTCTGTGTGTGTGCATCTCTGTGTGTGTGTCTGTGTGTGTGACTGTGTGTGTCTGTGTGTGTCTTTGTGTGTGTCTGTGTGTGTCTCTATGTGTGTGTGTGTCTCAGTGTGTGTCTCTGTGTGTGTCTGTGTGTGTCTGTGTCTCTGTGTGTCTGTGTGTGTGTCTCTCTCTGTGTGTCTGTGTCTCTGTGTGTCTCTGTGTGTGTGTGTCTCTCTGTGTGTTTGTGTCTCTGTCTGTATATCTTTGTGTGTGTATCTGTGTGTGTCTGTGTGTGTGTCTGTGTCTGTATGTGTGTGACTGTGTATGTGTTTGTGTTAGTGTGTGTCTGCGTGTGTGTGTCTCTATGTGTCTGTGTGTGTGTGTCTGTGTGTGTGTCTGTGTGTTTGTCTTTCTGTGTGTGTCTCTATGTGTGTCTGTGTGTCTGTGTGTCTTTGTGTGTGTTTGTGTCTGTGTGTGTGTCTCTCTGTGTCTCTCTCCCTGTGTCTCTCTCTGTCTCTCCCTCTCTCTCCCTGTCTCTCTCTCTCTGTCTCTCTGTCTCTCTCTCTCTGTGTCTCTCTCTCTCTGTCTGTCTCTCTGTCTATCTCTCTGTGCGTGTGTGTGTCTCTCTCTCTCTCTGTCTCTCTCTCTCTCCCTGTGTGTGTCTCTCTCTCTCTCTCTCTCTCTGTGTGTGTCTCTCTCTCTCTGTGTCTCTCTCTCTGTCTCTCTGTCATGACTGCTAGACCATAAATAGGTAATCATGTGTTCATAAAGAAGGGCAAAGCAAAAGAGCTATTAGCAAACTATAGATTGACATGAAAAAACTTCTGAAGTGCAATTCTCATTCATGTAAAGATAAATGTGTTTTCATATATGTATTTTTAATGAATGACAACCTGTGAATAATGTTGATGAAAAAACACTTAGAGACTTATTAAATTGCCATTTAACAAATGTAATAGTGCTCTATATAACCACAGAGCATATTTTGGTTATGGAAGTTTTTAGTTAGTTAACTTCTCTCTACAAGCAAGGTCTTCACTAAGTAAGAAGTTGTGTTAAATAAATATGCTGTGTGCTTATATAGAGCTTTATTTAATATGGCACCTTGCAATTTAATAAGGCTGTTATCCTGTTTTATAAAGAATGTCATCAATAATGATACCTGTCAATTAGATGTGATATCAACTGAAATACTGCAGACGTCACTCTGTGTCTTCAGGGAGATGCAGAGATGATGGGTCTGTAAAATGTCATATAAAAGGTCTGTAATATTATTTTTAAATTAATTTCTGAATCATTGAAAATATCCTTTTTAATTGGCATACATAGCAAATATAAATCTTAATCATCAATATATGGCAAATGCATTTTAAAATCGTACAAAGTGTCCTAATATAATAAATGTATTTAAATATGTAACTGCTTCTAAGGTCCTATCCCTGTTAGACAATGAGCAGTAACGTAATGATGAATTAATGAATGAAAGAATACACATGAATAAAAGAATGTAAAAGTGTTATCATTGCAAAATCTAACCATGTAAACATGTTTTCGTAAAGAAGGGCAAACAGAAATAGCTATGAGCAAAGTATAGATTGCCGTGAAACCCATTTTTTTTAGTTATTACATGAATTAATCAATAAATCAAGATATGATGCGTAATTAACCAATAAATCAATATGTGATGTTAAAGTGTAATTAGTTAAAACACCAATAGCTAAGTATATATGTATTCATTTTTTTTTCCTTGTAATTGTTGATACATTTTTTAAATGAATGACTTAAATTAATTAAGCAATATCTGTCATCAGAGGCGACTCCTGTGTTCAGGCAGGTTTATTTAATTTTTTGTTTGAATGAATGTATGAATCATTGAAAGTACTTGTTGTCCTTGTCATACATGCGTCTAATAAAAGGAATTTGAATATTGATTTGCTAACAATGTCCTATCCATTGTGAAATAGACAATCTATACTTTTATAATGATTTGTGATGATTAATTAATTAATTAATTAATATTGATTAATTAATTAATAACATTGCTCAATGCAAATCAATACTTAATGCTATATTTCTAAAGAATGTCATTATGAAATCACATACCTGTAAAGTTGATGTTCTATAATGTGAAATCCTGCAGAGGCAACTTCTGTGTTCAGGCAGGTGGAGACCTGAGAAATCTGTAAAAAGATGTAAAAATCATATTTAATTTAATAAAAGGAATTTGAATATTGAATTGCTTACAATGTCCTATGCATTGTGAAATAGACAATCTATATTTTATAACCATTTGTGATGATTAATTAATTAATTAATATTGATTGATTAATTAATTAATTAATAACATTGCTGAAGGAAAATCAATAATCCTTACAGCCTTATTAAATTGCGATTTAGGCAATTTAATAGAGCTGCATATAAGCACAGAGCATATTTATTTAGATACCGTATATACTCGAGTATAAGCCGACCCGAGTATAAGCCGAGGCACCCATTTTACCACAAAATACTGGGTAAAATGAGTGACTCGAGTATAAGCCGAGGGTGGGAAATGTGCTGCCTCCTGTGTCCCTCTTGTGCCCTCTGTGTCCCCCTCTCTCTCTGTGTCTCTTCTCCCCTCTCCCTTCCCTGTGTCTCTTCTCCCCTCTCCGTTCCCTGTGTCTCTTCCAACCTCTCCCTTCCCTGTGTCTCTTCCCCCCTACCTTATCACCCTCCTCAACCCCACTCCTCAACCTCCCTCCTCATCCTTAACCTCCCTCCTCATCCTCAACCTCCCTCCTCATCCTCAACCTCCCTCCTCAACCTCCCTCATCAACCACCCTCCTCATCCTCCCTCCTCAACCTCCCTCCTCATCCTCATCCTCCCTCCTCATCCTCAACCTCCCTCCTCATCATCAACCCCCTCCTCAACCTCCCTCCTCATCATCAACCCCCTCCTCAACCTCCCTCCTCATCCTCCCTCCTCATCCTCCCTCCTCAACCCCCATCCTCAACCCCCCTCCTCAACCCCCCATCCTCATCCTCTCTCCACAACCCCCCATCCTCAACCCCCCATCCTCAACCCCTCCTCTTCATCTCAACCTCCCTCCTCATCCTCAACCTCCCTCCTCAACCTCCCTCCTCATCCTCAACCCCCTCCTCAACCTCCCTCCTCATCCTCAACCCCCTCCTCAACCCCCATCCTCATCCTCAACCCCCCAAACTCAACCTCCCTCCTCAACCTCAACCCCCCCTCAACCCCCCTCCTCAACCTCAATCCCCTCAACCCCAACCCACCTCTTCAACCTCAACCCCCACTCAACCTCCCCCCTCAATCCTCCTCAACCCCAACCCCCCTCCTCAACCTAAACCCTCCTCAACCCCCCTCCTCCACCTAAACCCCCCTAAATACCTCCCCCTCTCCCCTCACTTACCTGCTCTTGCTCCGGCCTCCCGGCGCCGGCGCACATGTGTGTGCGCCACGTCATTAGCATATACCGGGTGCGCACATGTGACGTCACATGTGCGCCGGCGCGGGGTCAAGGAGCGGAGGCCGGAACAAGAGCAGGTAAGTGAGGGGAGAGGGGGGAGGTATTTAGGGGGGTTTAGGTGGAAGAGGGGGGTTGAGGGATTTTAGGTTGAGGAGGGGGAGAGAAAGACACACAAGGGGTTAGAGACACACGGGGGGGATAGAGACACACGGGGGGGATAGAGACACATGGGGGGGGATAGAGACACACAGGGGGGATAGAGACACACGGGGGGGTTAGAGACACAGGGGGGTTAGAGAGACACAGGGGGGGAGAGTGACTCGAGTATAAGCCAAGGAGGCCCTTTTTTGCCTTAAAAAAAGGGCTGAAAAACTTGGCTTATACTCGAGTATATACGGTAAGTGTTTTATTTACTGAAGAACTTGCTTTTGGATAGAAGTTCACTATCTGGCAACTTCTGTAATAAAAATATGCTCTGTGGTTATATAGAGCCCTACTGAATTTGGCAAATGTCGATGTAGTAAGGCTGTTAATCATTTTGTTGTAAAGCATCATTAAATGATATACGGTACCTGTGAAGGTTATCTTATTGCAGATCAAATGCTGCAAACGTCACTCTGTGTGGTCAGGTGCCCAGATGATCACACTTTGAAATAAAATAAAAAACATTGTTAATGTTTGTATGATGTTTAATTGGCATACATGCAAAATATAAGTAAATGCACTATAAAATGTAATAAAGTGATCTAAATATTTAAGCCGTTTGAGGATCCTATTCGTTTGAGACAATGAGCAGCAACAGATAAATATTATTACACTGTAAAATCTACCTATTTTGTGATGCATTTTAGCACATTTAAATTTATATTCTTTAAAATAAATGACTAATTAAATCATTAATCATGAACATTAATAATTAAGCATCAACACACCAAGATAAGTGCAATAATAATGAAGTCTGACAACAGAAATATAACTGCAATGTAATAATGAAAAAAAGTGCATTAATAATGAAGGCTAAAAAACATAAATATAACAGCAATGTAATAATTAAGCAGCAACACTGAAATGTAAGTGCAGTGCAAAATGTATATACGGTATGTTTTCAGGCATTTGAAAAACAAAATGTGTTCTATGAATGATCAGTCAGTAATTACTGTATTTATCGGCATATAACTCGCACCGGCATATAACACGCACTTCATTTTAAGGAAATTTCAGCGAAAATTTTTTTTTTTCAAATAAAGAACTTTGAAGTAAAATCCTCAACCTCAACCTCTCTCCTCATCCTCCCTCTTCAACCCCCTCCTAAAACCCCCCATCCTCAACCCCCTCCTCCACCCCCCCATCCTCATCCTCCTTCCTCAACCCCCCTCCTCAACCTCAACCCCCCTCCTCAACCTCCCTCCTCATCCTCAACCCCCCTCCTCATCCTCAACCCCCCTCCTCAACCTCAACCCCCCTCCTCATCCTCAACCTCCCTCCTCATCCTCAACCTCCCTCCGCATCCTCAACCTCCCTCCTCATCCTCAACCTCCTCCTCATCCTCAACCCCCCTCCTCATCCTCAACCTCCCTCCTCAACCCCCCCATCCTCAACCCCCTCCTCAACCTCCCTCCTCAAACCCCTTTAAGCCCCCTCCTCAACTCCCCATGCTCATCCTCCTTCCTCAACCCCCCTCCTCAACCTCAACCCCCCTCCTCAACCTCAACCCCCCTCCTCAACCTCAACCCCGCTCCTCAACCTCCCTCCTCATCCTCAACCCCCCTCCTCATCCTCAACCTCCCTCCTCATCCTCTCTCCTCAACCCCCTCCTCAAACCCTCCATCCTCAACCCCCTCCTCCACCCCCCTCCTCCACCCCTCATCCTCATCCTCCTTCCTCAACCCCCCTCCTCAACCTCAACCCCCCTCCTTAACTCCCTCCTCATCCTCAACCCCCCTCCTTAACTCCCTCCTCATCCTCAACCCCCCTCCTCATCCTCAACCCCCCTTCTCATCCTCAACCCCCCTCCTAATCCTCAACCCCCCTCCTTATCCTCAACCTAACTCCTCATCCACAACCCCCTCCTCATCCTCAACCCCCCTCTTCATCCTCAACCTCCCTCCTCATCCTCAACCCCCTCCTCAACCTCCCTCCTCAACCCCCCATCCTCAACCCCTTCCTCAACCTCCCTCCTCAAACCCCATCCTCAACCCCCCTCATCCTCAAACCCCCTCAACCCAGCTCCTCAACCCCCTATCCTCATCCTCCTTCCTCAACCCACTCACTTTTTTACAACATTTTTATTATGACTAATTAATAATTAATTAATGAACATTACTAATCTTAATGAATGATTAATGACGTAATAAATGAACATTAATAGTTGAGCATCAACCCCAAAATGTCCAGTGTGAAATATACATATTTTCTTATCTTTTTGTTATTAACTTTCTTATTATGACTAATTCATTATTAATTAATGAATGAACATTACTAATTAATCAATGACTAAATATATTTTTAAAGAGTTAATCAATAATGTAATCATAAGGTAAAGGTAGTGACAATTTTAAAAGCTCATCTCGTGGCTCACAATGTGCGCCTTTGGCGCTCATTGCGAGGCTCTTGGTTGTTTGTGTCCTATGAGCAGCGTTGGTGTTTTTTTTTGGTATGGCAATGAAAAATTAATAAAATAAGAAATTAATATATTTCACCTATTGTGAAGTAATATTTGCAGGAAGCATTGTGTTGAAGAGCTGGCAATCTGTTTTCATGTTGCTGCATCATCAGTGCTGTGAAGCTGCTGTGTAAGAGTCATGAATGTGTGCAGTGTAATAGTGTGCGTGCGCGAGGCAAATCCGTTAGGGTAGCTGTGTACTTCCGGATTGTGTAAGTTATTGTTCTAAAATGGCGCCTAATGTGTGGTATGCAGCTGTGGCTGATTTAGCGTCCTTGTTTTCGGATGTCGTCTGACTTTTTGGGAAAATCCGTAGGTGTTTGGTGGTGTTTTGCGTATTTAGAGTCCTTTAGCCTTGTTTTTGTTTTGTTCCGCGGAAACTTTTTCTCTCGCTTAGGTGATTTTTGGGTGTCTAAACTCCGAAATTTGGAGTTAAATCGAGGTGTACCTTCACTTGCAGAGGTCCTGGGTGCCCCCCCCTTGCTGTGGGTAACCTTTTTATGTGTTTGTTGTGTGTATTTATTGTGTTTGTAATGTTTTTGGGGCCGCGCGGGTTCCTTCCTTGTTTTCGGATCTCGTACATCTTTTTCAGGAAATCCGTAGGTGTTTGGTGGTGCTTTGCGTCTTTAGACTGCTGTAGCCTCGTTTTCGTTTTTTTCGGCGGCCATTTTTTCTCTCGCTTAGGGGATTTTGGAGTGTCTAAATTCTTTTATTTGGAGTTAAATTCAGGTGTAAGTTCAGTTTTCGAGGTCCTGGGTGCCCCCCCCCCCCCCTTGCTTTAGGTAAGCTTTTTATGTATTCGTTGTGTGTTTTTATTGTGTTTTTCATGTTTTCATATGCGCGGGTTTCGGACGTTTTTTGCGAGGTCATAATGGGTCGTAACGTGTCTCGTATTTTGCTTTCGTAACTCCGTAAATTTTGCGAGGGCCGTAGGGTCGCTACGCGAGCCCGCAAGCGTTAGCAACAGCCCGCATGCTCACAACTATATATGTGATAGCCAGCAATCAATATCCTGAAGAGCTAACAATCTCTTTTGATTTTCCGGCAGCAGAAAATGTCCAGTCAGATTGTCATCACCTGAGGAGAAAGTGTCAGCGCTGTGGCAAGTGTGCCCTATATATAGGCTGCATGCGTGAGCCAGAACTGTTAGTTTAGGCGGGAAAGCCGCCATTTCAGATGCGTAATTGTGTATATTGTTGTAAAATGGTGGCGATATTGCATGTGTTACGTGCGTCAGAAGAATTTTGCATCTTTAGTAGCAGTCGGTTTTAGTACCTCTTTTGTGCCTTGTCAAACTGCTAAGTGGTTATATTTTGCGCGCTTCACTGTCGTGTAGCCTAATTTTCATATTTACGGCGAACATTTTTTTCCTCGATTAGACGATTTTCGAGTGGCCATAATCATCTAAATCGAGTTAAATTTGCGTTTCAACTCACTCACAGACGTCCTGGCTGTTGCCCCTTGCTGTGTGTGATGTGTTTGTAATTTTTTCAGGTGTATTTAGTGTTTTTTGACTGTTTTTTGGTTTGCTTGCCTCATCCGGTAAGTTCATATTTTTACGACTCGTATTTAGTTTTTTCTAAGTGTTACGACTCGTATTTGGAGTCGTAATTTTTTTTTTTCTAAGTCCCGCGGTCAACATGTGCTTGCGTGTTTGTAGTCTAAGTCCCACGTGTTTGACCGCTAAGTGCTGCGAGTTTTGTCCGGTGGTATGTGGCGCCATAGGAGTAAGTGCTGCAAGTTAAGGTTTGTGTGTGGGAGTTTTGTGGGTTGGTTTGAAGCGCCGTAGGAGTAAATAGCTGCGAGTTAAGGTTTGTGTGGGAGTTTTGTAAGGTGCTTTGAGGCGCCGTGGGAAAAGTGCTGCGAGTTAACAATGCAGGGTTGTATTGTTAGTGTTTTGATGTAGCGTAGTACAAAGTGCTGCGAGTTAAGCATTATGCGGGGTTGTGTTGTTTCAAAGTCATGCGCCTTAAAGCCTCTACCTTCCGCAAATGCGGCCCCTCGCTTCACAAGAGGCCGCATTTGCTGACCAAACTGCGTCCCTTGCTTTGCGAGGGACGCAGTGAACGCATTACTTGCGAGCTCGCAAAGCGTGACGACGATTCGTAGTTTGACAATTATTATATGTGATAGAGCAGGTATATTGGGAGGTATAACTAGCAAAATATTGCTGTTTTACTATCCCAATTGCTTATTCTCCTATTCAAATTTTCACTTTATGTGTTTGTTATTTATATTTTAAAAATGGTTTATGAAAAACTACAAATGATAATGGGTAAAATGTTTTTAAAAATAAAAAAAAAACTTTTATGCAGTTCCATGCAATTATTCTGTAGTGGGGGTCACCATGTTTGTTTTGTTTTGTTTTGTTTTGTTTTGTTAAAATGCATTTACAAGTGGGATGTGAACTTGAACTTAAATAAATAGGCCCTCATTCAATTGCAATTTGGCCAATTGAATAGGGGTCTAAATAAGCACATAACATATTTTTTTAAAGAAGTTTTTAGTTAGTAAACATCTATCCAAAAGCAAGGTTTTCACTAACTAAAAACGTATTTAAAAAAAATATGCTATGTGCTTATTTAGAGCCCTATTCAATTGGCCAAAACGCAATTGAATGAGGGCCTTATTAAGCCTCTGCAACTGAATCCTTAGGACCAGTATTTTCAACAGGAGCAATGGAAATCTAATCTTTCTACGTGTCTGTCCATAATATAGAGCAATTACACATATACTAGGCAATACATTACTTTCTAAAAGCATATCCACCATTATCAAATCCAGTTCTTCAAAAGAGTATATTGAAAATATGATAGTTAAACTACTATTTTTTATGAATGGATAGACAGTCTCAAACTCTGTACACATTTTATAAATGTATGTTTAGATAAACTGAATAAGACATTACAAATGTTTTCATAATTTTATCAAACTATTCTTTCAAAATTATTATTTTTAAATGCATTGCTTAGTTATCTGCATAAATAAAGAATCTGAAGCCTTTTGAAAATCGTTTCACTCTGTTTGGGTGTACAGTACAACAAAACTAGAAAGAAGCAGGTTTGCTGCTCACTTCACTTCACATATTCAATAGGAAATGACACAGAATGGGAAGTCTATCTTAAAGGACCAGTGACGTCAATAACACTGTTCTTTACCACCTTGTAGAGCAGATAAAACCATACATATAATGTGTAAAAACTTTAATTTGAGGCTATATTCAAAGTTTTATATTTGTTTAAAAAGGCTTTTTATGGCATACACTTTCACCTGATCCTAAGCAGTAGTACCTCATACTTATAGGTCCTGAATGGACCCTAAATTACAAGCTGCCTCTATATGCTCCGATTTACCTTAAGGCAAATCCAAGTTTTATCGATTAATACATTTCTGCACTTTATAGGCAAAAAGAAGCCTTTATGTATGCAGCACAGATAACAAAACATTTTATTTTTATTAATATCTAAAAATCCCTCTAATGATTATGTTGACACCCCCAAAGAGATGTCTACACAAGTTTTTGATCCACACCCGATCAGCATACAGCATTAGGGGATCTATTTAACCCATTATTCACCTGCTATTTCTTCCACAGCCAATAAGAGAGCAGTGATGAGATATGACTCCCTGCTACTTCCTGTCTGTGCTGAGCTGTTGCCATAGCACCTAACATAGTGCAATACTACATATCCCAGTCTGCTTTGCAGCACAAACAGGGACCCCAGAGTTTAAATCAACTGAAATGAACAAGCAGATATTTTGGTTGCAACAATGAGAGTTTTATTTTTATTTACAGGATACTTATAATTTTTGGTACTTGCAGCAAAAATTCAAAATTCAAAAAGTGTTTTCACTTTGTTTTTAGTTCTCGGTTTGATAATGTAGAGCTGTATTGATCTAATTTATGTCCTGTTAAATTCAGGTTTTCCTTTCTAAGTTATTCACAAGGTGTGTGCTGTTCAATGGGTATACATTGTGTAAAAAGGCTATTTAAGTTTTTTTTCTTTTACAGCATTCTTAACAAAGTAGCTGAGCCTGCAGATTTTTATATAATTTAAAACTCTGACAGTATGCTGGAAACTTTAACTCGGTTTAGACTGGTATTTTTGTAAATAAGGAAACTGTTCACAGTGGGCCTTATTCTATTGCAATTTGGCCAATTGAATAGGGCTCTAAATAAGCACATAGCACATTTTTATTACAGATGTTTTTAGTTAGTGAACTTCTATCGAAAAGCAAGGTCTTCACTAACTAAAAACTTCGGTAAAAAAATATGCTATGTTCTTATATAGAGCCCTATTCAATTGGCCAAATCGCAATTGAATGAGGTCCAGTGTGTTTTGATCCACTTTTATAGATTATTCTGAATACTGTATATCTAAAACAAAACCTGGTAGACTAAACCATTGCTGTCAAAATACAATCTTATTTGAAAAAAAAAAAAAAAATTGTGGGGGGGTTATTACGTAATTCATCAGCTTGAAAATATTTAGGGCCTCATTCAATTGCGATTTGATCAATTGAATAGGGCTCTAAATAAGCACATAGCATATTTTTTTTAAATAAGTTTTTAGTTAGTGAAAATCTTGCTTTTGGATAGATATTTACTAACTAAAAACTTCTTTAAAAAAAATATGTTATGTGCTTATTTAGACCCTTATTCAATTGGCCAAATTGCAATTGAATGAGGGCCTTAGTCATTAGTGTGTATTTCTAGAGACCAGAATAATCCATTTAAAATAAAAGCTAAAAAGCAAGTAAATAGAAAAGAGATCTAAAAAAAATATTGTAGCTAGTAACTGACATCAGCTCTTTATTGGGTACAAAAGGTCGCTAGACCGATCCTACCCGTAAGCTGACTCAGTTCTGTATCCCTTCACACAGGACAGCTTAGGTTGTGGATTCATAGGCCAAGTTGCAGAGTCTCAGGAAAAGTTGCAGAAATTAATTTTAAAATAGAAAAACAAATAACAGCCATACCTCTAAGTGGAAAACACCATCTATATGTTTCTTAAACCAAGCATAATATTTATTATTTGGTTCAATTTGCTTTTTCATAAAATATAAAGTGTTACTTGCACCAAACCAATACAATTTACCACCTTTTAGTGTCTAATAGCCCCCCGTGGGCTAGAAACTCCACTGGTGCCAGGCTGTCTATGTCCTCATCTAGGTGCCGAGAAATCTATGGCCCCAAATATCTGATACATGTCTGGTCACAGCAGGGGTTTGTTGTGATCACTGGAGCCTGGCACTAGGAGTGAACTGGGTATTGTGGTTGGCTACTGGAAGTGACTACTAGTTGCCCTTAGAGGGATACTACTGTCAAAATATCCTTTTGGCCCAATGCAATATATATACCCTGAAACATATGATACACATAAAATAACTGTCATAAACATTTAAAATGTATCCAAAACACTTTGGCTCAGGTGATTCATACAACCAAGGGCTTGGTGAAACATTGCAAAATATAAACAGGCTAACAATCACATTTAGGTCCTATTCCCCTGACAAAGTGATATAGTCTTTTATTAGAAAATGTATTTGTGGCCGTTATAATAACTATAGTCCATCTGGTAACCATGACTAGTGTATGTAAGGTCCAGTCACCAGTTCCAAAAGTCCAATAGTACCTGGGGTTGTAACATATGTCTACTTATTTAGAAGTGATAATCTGGCAGTTAATTTATAATGCTTTAAACACCTGCAGCCCTATTAAATTCCCCCAACGTGTTAAACCGTAGCCTGTAACGGAGCCCGCAAGACTTACGGCTATTAAATTGCTCTCGTAAAGCTACCCACAAACAACCTGCAGGTTTATATGGGGAAAAAAACGTACGGGCTGTTGAAATCTAAACTATGTTGCCGCAAAGCCTTTGATCTATCAAGCCCGCAACTGTTATGTTCGCAAATCGATATTAAATAGCTACGAATCCACTAGCATTCAAACCCATAACCCGCAAATGGAGCCAAAAAGCTAATGGGTACTAGATAGGACCTGCAAGGGGGTTAAAGTCCTATCCGTAGCATTGTAAATGCAAATATCAACACACTGCTGTACTTATAATTAAAAGGAAAATGTAATTTAAAATTTCAGTGTTATATTGATCCCAGCAAGCTATGTGTTAATACATATAATGTAACTCGCATGGACTACAAAATCCTATTTACTGATTTATTAACTTTGCATTATTTCTGGAATGATGGTCCAATCGAAACTCGTAATTGAAACCGGTAGGGCTTTGAAATCTAACCTCCATTTTTCAGTGACATAATGATGACGATCTCGTTTGCCATTGGCGCCATCTAAACCCATTGATCATGTTCAGGGCCGCACATCCAACGGTAGGTCGCAGCATGGTTGAATATAATAGCTATGTAACTCCGGTGAATTTCAAGCCCGCATGCTTTGAGGGTGTACCAGTACAGCAACGGGGCTGTCAGTTTCCATCTGTAAAATATCATAACATTTGTTTGGCATTTGGAGATATTTAAAGGACTATTGTTTAATGTAACATTCCTATGCTTTGTTTGATTGAGCCAGTTGCGTATTTGTAGATAATTCTCTAGCCCAACCTTTTATTGTCATTTTTCATGACCTCATGACGGCATAACACAGTTTTATCATTTGTATTCTAATATATATTAACCCATGCAACATTATAATTATGTTACTAGAGCTGGCAGTGTAGTACAAGTTAAAAAAAAATAGTAAATTACTAAAGTAGGGCTTTAATGACAACAGAAAGAAAGTGCTGTTTTTAGGTGAAGATGTTGGTCTATATTCAGTTAAAGCTTTCAAATCCCAATAATATCCCATGAGTCAATATTAAAATGGAGAGATCTGTGCACACTGGTGAATACTCTCCATAAAGCAACACATGAAGAGGAGAAGTCCCATCACACTAGCTAGAAAACTTGGCTCCATTAAAACCATCTTTTGAGTTGATTTATGAACGAAGTTGACTCATAAATCACTACAGAGCTATTTAATTCCCCAGAAAAAGCTGCGCTACCAGAAATGCACACAAAGTAGAATAAAACTTTAAAACACGCAATCTAGGTGTAGCTGTCCAATTCATTTTCCCTCAGAAGCCATTCCAATTCAAAATGCAAGTGAAACACATTATCTTCTGAGGGCACGCAAGTCTTCAGAATGCACAAAACTCCTACGTGTACTCGGATCTACCAGTAGATCAACCCGTAGAGGCATAGTGCCTTTGAAAATGAAACAAGCAACAGGTCTGATGCTAGGATCAGTGGGATCTGACATAATTAACACCCAATATAGCACCTAACCTTGGGGTTCTTCTATCCCATTCCCTCCCACCGAAGGGGTTTAAATAGATAGGAGATATGAGATCTATGAGCAAGCTGCATATACATGGGCTAGAGTAATGAGAGAACATGCTTGTTTTTTGGGGGGGGCTGAATTAGAATAGCTCCCTATTTTGCGAAAAAGAAAACTCCCACAATTTTGTCACAACTACATTTCCGATTGGAATGGGGCCCATAGTGAATAGAGACAAATTTGTTGATAATTTAATACACTTTGGGAAGTATATTTAGTAAAGCGCAAATGGATCTCAAATTTCAAAAACGTATAGGTGTAAATCACACAAGTACTGGTGAATTCAAGAATATTTGTAGTGAAGAACTCACATTTAAATTATGTTTTTATTGGATGTTTTGCTCTTGCTCAGCGATATTAGCTTTTGATAGGTGATTTTCCCTATAAGTAAGAGGAGAAAAAATGTCACATGTGAAGTATGTAAAACATTTAAATCATTAGCATCCATGTAAACCTTGAGCATCAAATACATTTTGAGGAGAATCTAAGGGCTTCCATATTAAATATTTAGAGAAGGCTTGTTGACCTCGAGACTGAGGAGGAGGCTTATCATACTCTAAGTTGCAGTTCAATTTTGAACATGACAACCCTCTCTGAGAGCAGCCTCTTTTAGCTCACTTGTGCCCTTAACAGTGAAAAATATCATGTAGTATATCAGTCTGTTTTCACTCAACAGTTTCAAGACCTTAAATACCAGGCAATTCTAGGAGAAACAACAAACCCCAGATATACGTTTCGCCTTTATATACATATGTATCTACATATTATCAGCCTTCTTAAATTGCGATTCTGTAAATTTAAAAGGGCTCTATTTAAGCACATAGCATATTTTATTTACAGAAGTTGTTAGTTAGTGAAGACCTGGCTTTTGGATAGAAGTTCACTAACTAAAAACTTCTGTAAAAAAAATATGCTGTGTGCTTAAATTGAGGCCTTTTAAATTTACTGAATCACAATTTAATAAGGCTGTATATATTTATACACCTTGATAAGGACTTACTGCTTGGTGGCCAGAAACTGGGTACTGGATGAGTCTCATTCAGTCGGGGTGGAAATAATTTTACATTCTTCCCAGTTCCTACTTGTTACTTGACCACAATCATAAAACTCTCTGGACATATTCAATTATATACGCTTTGGGGCACCATGGAATACAAAACTGTTTAATTACTTTTTATTAGTTTATTCAGTTATCCATGTTTCACAGACAATTAAGCTGAAATAGGAGAGGCCTTGGTTTCCAAGTGATAACCCAGTTAATACTATTTGTTTATTTCCTGCTTAAGTATATGGTATGCCCATATGTTTTAAGTTACTTTCTCTTAAAGGCATATTTAAGTTTCATGGATTATGAATGCATTTGAAAGAGGAGAATCAGTAGTGTATAAAAACATTTTTTTCATAAAAATATACCAAAATAAAAATTATTAAACTTACAAGAGAGGTTGGTCGGGTACCTCTAAAACAAGAAGGACCAAACCCAACTAAGGCGCCTAACCCGAACTATAAACGACAAAAAACTAGAGATAGTATATAGTCCCACTCAAAGGAAATGTGAATAAATGACAAACACACTAATGTGTATATGTATGTCTATATATATATATATATATATATATATATATATATATATATATAAATATAATTGTATACTACAACATACATACACTCAAAAGGAACACTTTTCCTGGATGTGGGTATCACCACCCAAACTCAATTCAGTGTGAATTGCACAAGAAAAGTTAGATAAAAAACTAGCTAGCAAATAGAACAAATAAAAGATGAATATATATATATTTTTATATATATATATATATATATATATATATATATATATATAAATATCCATCTCCCTTAGGCACTACTATTGTATATAGGTGTCCAGACACATTTCGCAAGTATATAGGCCTTTATCAATGGAAAAATGTGTGATATATAGGTATAAACCAAATTTTACATACACAAAGGTGTATTTATATACCTACCAATAGGTGCCTTCCTCCTCCTTCTCCCACTTATTGGCGTCAAAACGCCCCAGCATGGTCCACAATGGCCACCACCGATCGCTGGAAACGGAAACCGGAAGTACTTACCTTAAAGTTTGATAACGCCCTGGAACTTCTCTTCTAAAATTAACATAAAATTCATAATTTGTTTTGGCCAATGACAGACAGCTAATACAGTACATTGTATCAATATGTGAAGCCAGCTGGTGCATCAAAGCATCATGGTATTTGTAGTCTTGTTTTAATCCTGCAGAAGGAAGCAAGGAGGAGGTCAGACACTGCTCTGTGAATTTCTGCATTGTGCTGCTGTTGACTTGAAGGTTAGTAAAGGGTTAAAAACAATACCCAAAAGCAGTTTTTCTATTGGGAGGTTCACTATGCCTGTGTCAGCAGTTCTGGGGGTGTGGAAAACAAATATTATTTTTAAATAAAATAAATCCATATGTGTATAGAATTAATCAATGTAATGTGTGTTTCTGATATAAGCCGTATGTGTTAGATTAGAAAAAATTAAAAGCAGGGGAATTTAGATATACCTTAAATACCAGTTGAACTCTTGTATTCTTCTTTATTTTGCAACAAAAAAATAAATAAATAAAGTCCTAAAATACATATTTTAGAAAGTACTAGAAACCTTTTCTCTGTTTGGTTCAGAATTTCTCACGTATGAATCTTCAATACGCAAAAGGCTAATCTAATGTTTCCACAAGAACCAAAAACGTCATAGTTTACATCAATAGATTTTAATCCTTGGTTATTATACTTCATAAAAAAAGACTATATAATTCTACTAAGTATCATTCAATAGCAAATATGTACAGGTTGACAAACTGGTTTGATAGCAGCAGCCAACATAAACCAACATGACGGTTTGACTGCTCCCAAGTAGTAGATTATTCACCATGACATCAGACATTCCCCATGAGGCAAAAAAAATCATGTGACATAGAACAAACAGCCAGACCTTGTCCTTGAAGGACGTAATGTTAAAGAGGATTTTTATACCCCACTTTATTGTGGGGATACAGCCTCCTGAATGACATTGTCAGCTTTTCTGTATGAGAAATTATGCTATACTGAGGAAAACAAAGAATTTATTTAATCAGTTTTTGCAGCAAATTTTCTAGTATTCTTAATATATACATGCATAATAAACTTAATGTGAAATGTATATTAGATTTTGAAGTCAACAGGACGTAGAGACGCAGGAAGGTCCTAAATCTTTTATCTGTGGAGGATTACAGATCTAGCCACTGTCCAAGGAGTCAAAAGAAAGCCAAATTAACTTTGTGAAAACAATTTAAGACACATTATGTAAAAATAACATTCTTACAAAAAAGAAAAGCAATTGGCCATATAATATGGAGAAAGATTATGGCAAATGTTGGCCAAGGTCTAAGCAAGCAAGGATAAATAAATAAATGACAGATATGTCCAACATGGTTGCTGTAGCTCCTTCCTTTGTTTTTGATGATTTTTCTTTCTAAAATGCGAGGTTTGGACAATTTCTCCAAGGTAACAATTATTTTCACTTTAAATGCAATGAAAGATGTAAAAACCAGTGTGAAACATAAAGGTTACAATCAGAAATGAGCAACATTTTAATAATACCCAGATACCTCCAAGCTGAAAATGGCCATTTGTCAAATTTTATCAATTAATTCTCAGCTTTTGGCAATAAGTTAACACTTTTCTAGACTTTGAAAACATTTTTTTTCTTTTCATGATTCAAATGATATGGCTAACGTACCTTTTCAAAGGCTCTATGAGCAATTATTGTTTATTTTTTACGGGTTACTTGCCACAATAATCATATTATAAAGATATATATACTTTATGTCCAAAAATGTTTCTTAACCCATGTAATTTTAGCAAATTGTGTTTACAATATTTGCAGTAACTATCACCTAGTGATATCCTGAATACAAAAATGTGTAATTTTTTTACTCCCCATTATTTCACATTTTAAGAAATAAATATATTTTTATGGAGAGCTTTAGATTTTTTCACTTTTTCCTCTACTTCCTTTATAACGTTTTTAAAGTTGAAAAAGAAAAAAACTTTAATAACCTTTACATCTATCAATAAACAACAAAAAAGAAAAAAGTCCACTGTGTTGCTCTGTAACATAAGTATATCCATCATATACAAACTTGACGACTGGGTACTTCAATTCTATATAACCTTTATTAGTGAAATTAAGAAACACCTATTTTAAAGCTTTGAATGACCCGGCTTTTGAAAATATATAATTGTTATTTATTACATTTGGGGAAAGAAAATGCTTATTTTATTTCATTAATAAAGGTTATATTTGATCATTTCAGTGTCAAGTCATCAAGTTTGTACCTAATGGATATATTTGTGAGTGTGCCAATTGTATTACATCCCCCTTTTTCAGCTTATATTGGTGATATTATATTATAATTAGTCCTTAATATAAAACCGCAGAGCAATTACATATCTATCAGTAAATGTGACAAACCCTCCCACCTCATATGTCATTTTTATCATACTATACTGGCCATTCAAGTTAGGGGAGAGCATAGAGTGAAGGCTAATCTTTAAATAAATAAAGTTTAAAAACATCAGTGACAGAAGTATGCGTAATATCTGCGCAAAATGGAGCCTGGGGAGTCAAGTCTGCAGTAAATTTGCAGTCACTTCAGAATTTGCTTAAATTAGATATTTTTGTTAAAGAATGTACAGAATGTGTCTAAAGAACACAGCAAGTGGAAAGTTTTTGAATGTACAGAACAGCGTGACAACTTACATGTTTTTTTAGCAGAGGAAAGACATCACAAATTCAGAATTAGATTATCAAACAAAATAAGAGAAAGAAATGCCAAGGGCATTGTCAAGAGACTAATAATTTAATGGACTCCCTTGACCCTGTATTTCAACATGATTTTTATAGTCCCCTTACAACTTCCCCATTTGCTCCTATTCCATCACAGTTGATATCTCCCTTCTCTACCACACTTATTCCTGTTCTCACACAACTATTTAATCTCTCCCTATACACCTGCAAGTGTTCATCATTCTTTAAAACACAGCATAATTACTCCCATCCTTAAGAAACACTCATCTGACTCAGTTTCTGCATATATTGTCGTTATCTCTTTACATCCCTGGCTTCATAACTGATTGAGCGACTCTTCTGCAACTGTCTAACCCAATTCCTTTCATTCCTCCAACTCCCTTTTTGACCCCCACCAATATGGCTTTCAGCCAAAACACTATACAGAGACAACTCTCACAAAAGTCAGTCAGGGTCAAAGGGTCACTTCTCTTTTCTAATTCCCCTGCCTTTGATACAGTTGACCACCCTCTTCTTATCCACATTCTCCACTCTGCGTCTCATGGTTCACATCTTATCTAGAAAATAGAACATTTAGTGTCTCAATCTCTGGCACCTCCTCTTAACCTCTCTCTCCTTGTTGGTGTACCCAAAGCTTCAGTCCTAACCCCCCTCCTCTTCTCTATCTATATAACCTCCTCTGGTACCATAATCACTTTTTGGGGGATTTCAGTATCATCAATATGCAGATGACACACAAATCTACCTCTCAGTATCAGATCCCTCCCCCTCTTTTCTAGCATGTGTTGCCAACTGTCTCTCAAGCATATCCACCTGGATAACTAAGCTACTAATCTTCTCACGCTCTACTACCGCTTCCTCTCCTCAAACATCTCTCATGATTGACAATGCCCATATCCCTCCCACCTCCCAGGCCCGTCGTCTGTGGAAAAGGCTCTGCTTTTAATTCTGGCCTTAAACCAGTATTTCATTGTCTTTTGTTTCATTTTTTCTTTGCATTACTTTTTTTTATTATGACCAAGTTATAGCTGTAATCAAAGATGATTCAAGAGGTACTTTTTGATTTTCTATTATTTCTATTGAGGCAGAAAATTGGCTAAACTTGATGCCAAAGACTTAGTATGTGACTTTAGAAATGAGATGGCTTTTATTTAGTAACTTGCCCGTCAAAATTGACAGGATAATATTTGATGTGTGTGTCTCTTACCCCCCTCTCCCTCCCCTGTGTCTCTCTCCCCCTCTCCCTCACCTGTGTCTCTCCCCCCTCCCCTGTGTCTCTTCCTCCCCTCTCCTTCCCCTGTCTCTTCCCTCCCCTGTGTCTATTCCCCCCTTCCCCCTCCCTCCCCTGTGTCTCTTCCTTCCCCCTTTCCCTCCCCCTCTCCCTCCCTCTCCCTCCCCTGTGTCTCTCCCCCTCCTCTTTGTCTCTTCCCCTCTTTCCCTCCCCATCTCCCTCCCCCTCTTCCCCCTCCTCTTGTGTCTCTTCCCCCCCTCTCCCCTGTCACTCTCCTGCCCCTGTGTCTCTCTTCCCCCCTCTCCTTCCCCTGTGTCTCTCTCCCCTCCCTCCCTCCCATGTCTTTCTTCCCCCTCTCCCTCCCGTGTCTTTCTTCTCCCCTCTCATTCCACTGTGTCTCTCTTCCTCCCTCTCCCTCCCCTGTGTCTCTCTTCACCCTCTCCATTCCCTGTGTCTCTTTCTCCCCTCTCCCTCCCCTTCTCCCTCTTCCCCCTTTCTCTTCTGTCTCTTTCTCCCCTCTCCCTCCCTTGTCTCTTTCCCCATCTCGCCCCTGTCTCTCTCTCCCACCCCTGTGTCTCTTTTCCCCCTGCTCCTTCCCCTGTGTCTTTCTCCCCATCCCCTTTTTCTCTCTTCCCCCCTATCACTCTCCTGTGTCTCTCTCCCCCTCTCCTCTGTCTCTCTCCCACCTGTCTCCCCCCTTAATCTCTCCCACCCCATGTCTTTATCTCACCCTTTTCTCTCTTCCCCCTCTCCCTCTCCTGTGTCTCTCTCCCCCTCTCCTCTGTCTCTCTCCCACCTGTCTCCCCCCTTAATCTCTCCCACCCCAACTCTTTATCTCACACTCTCACCTGTCTCCCACGTCCCCCCCGTCCCCCCCACTGCGCCTATGCGCATGTGCATGCTGGAGGTGGGCCTGCGCCAAATGTGCATGTGCATGTCTTGTGCGCTATGTGCCTGGGAGCCCCTTGCCGTGCATTGTGCATGCTATGTGTATGAGCAATATGCGCATACACGATATATAGTGCTCTATGATCATGCTCGGCTTATGCAGTGCATTGCACATTTGCCAGTATCAAAGTGTGTAGCCTTCCTTACTAGTAACTTACCCATCAAAATTGACAGGATAATATTTGATGTGTGTGTCTCTTCTACCCCTCTCCTTCCCCTGTGTCTTGTCCCTCCGCTGTGTCTCTTCCCTCCTTCCCCCTCCCTCCCCCTCTCCCTCCCCTGTGTCTCTTCCCCCCTCTCCCTCCCCTGTGTCTCTTCCACCCTCTGCCTCCCCTGTGTCTCTTCCCCCTCTCCCTCAACTGTGTCTCTTCCTCCCCTCTCCTTCCCCCTGTGTTTCTTCCCTCCACTGTGTCTCTTCCCTCCTTCCCCCTCCATCCCCTGTGTCTCTTCCCTCCTTCCCCTCTCCCTCCCCTGTGTCTCTTCCCCCCCTCTCCCTCCCCTGTGTCTCTTCCCCCTCTCCCTCCCCTGTCTCTCATCCCCCTCCCTCCCCATTGTCTCTCCCCCTCTCTCTCCCTCCTCCCTCTTCCCCCTTTCTCTTATGTCTCTTTCCCCTCGCTCCCCTGTCTCTCTCCCACCCTTGTGTGTTTCTTTTCCCCCTCTCCCTCCCCTGTGCCTCTCTTCCCCCTTCTTTCACTCCTGTGTCTCTCAACCCCCTCTCCCGTTATTGAGGCAGAAAATTGGCTACACTTGATGCCAAAGAGTTAGTATGTGCCTTTAGAAATGAGATGGCTTTTATTTAGTAACTTGCCCGTCAAAATTGACAGGATAATATTTGATGTGTGTGTCTCTTCTACCCCTCTCCTTCCCCTATGTCTCGTCCCTCCCCTGTGTCTCTTCCCTCCTTCCCCCTCCCTCCCCTGAGTTTCTTCCCTCCCTCTCTCCCTCCCCTGTGTCTCTTCCCCCCTCTCCCTCCCCTGTGTCTCTTCCCCCCTCTCCCTCCCCTGTGTCTTTTCCCCCTCTCCCTCACCCGTGTCTCTTCCTCCCCTCTCCTTCCCCTGTGTTTCTTCCCTCCACTGTGTCTCTTCCCTCCTCCCCCCTCCATCCCCTGTGTCTCTTCCCTCCTTCCCCTCTCCCTCCCCTGTGTCTCTTCCCCCCTCTCCCTCCCCTGTGTCTCTTCCCCCCCTCTCCCTCCCCTGTGTCTCTTCCCCCTCTCCCTCCCCTGTCTTTCCTCCCCCTCCCTCCCCATTGTCTCCCCCCCTCTCTCTCCCTCCTCCCTCTTCCCCCTTTCTCTTGTGTCTCTTTCCCCTCGCTCCCCTGTCTCTCTCCCACCCTCTCCCTCCCCTGTGTCTCTTCCCTCCCTCTCCCTCCCCTGTGTCTCTTCCCCCTCTCCCTCCCCTGTCTCTCCTCCCCCCTCCCTCCCCATTGTCTCCCCCCCTCTCTCTCCCTCCTCCCTCTTCCCCCTTTCTCTTGTGTCTCTTTCCCCTCGCTCCCCTGTCTCTCTCCCACCCCTGTGTGTTTCTTTTCCCCCTCTCCCTCCCCTGTGCCTCTTTTCCCCCCTCTTTCACTCCCGTGTCTCTCAACCCCCTCTCCCGTTATTGAGGCAGAAAATTGGCTACACTTGATGCCAAAGAGTTAGTATGTGACTTTAGACATGAGATGGCTTTTATTTTCTTACTAGTAACTTACCCATCAAAATTGACAGGATAATATTTGATGTGTGTGTCTCTTCTTCCCCTCTCCTTCCCCTGTGTCTCGTCCCTCCCCTGTATCTCTTTGCTCCTTCCCCTCCCTCCCCTGAGTTTCTTCCCTCCCCTCTCCCTCCCCTGTGTCTCTTCCCCCCTCTCCCTCCCCTGTGTCTCTTCCACCCTCTCCCTCCCCTGTGTCTCTTCCCCCTCTCCCTCCCGTGTCTCTGCCCCCTCTCCCTCCCCTGTCTCTCCTCCCCCTCCCTCCCCATTGTCTCCCCCCCTCTCTCTCCCTCCTCCCTCTTCTCCCTTTCTCTTGTGTCTCTTTCCCCTCGCTCCCCTGTCTCTCTCCCACCCCTGTGTGTTTCTTTTCCCCCTCTCCCTCCCCTGTGCCTCTTTTCCCCCCTCTTTCACTCCCGTGTCTCTCAACCCCCTCTCCCGTTATTGAGGCAGAAAATTGGCTACACTTGATGCCAAAGAGTTAGTATGTGACTTTAGACATGAGATGGCTTTTATTTTCTTACTAGTAACTTACCCATCAAAATTGACAGGATAATATTTGATGTGTGTGTCTCTTCTTCCCCTCTCCTTCCCCTGTGTCTCGTCCCTCCCCTGTATCTCTTTGCTCCTTCCCCTCCCTCCCCTGAGTTTCTTCCCTCCCCTCTCCCTCCCCTGTGTCTCTTCCCCCCTCTCCCTCCCCTGTGTCTCTTCCACCCTCTCCCTCCCCTGTGTCTCTTCCCCCTCTCCCTCCCGTGTCTCTGCCCCCTCTCCCTCCCCTGTCTCTCCTCCCCCTCCCTCCCCATTGTCTCTCCCCCTCTCTCTCTCCTCCCTCTTCCCCCTTTCTCTTGTGTCTCTCCCCCCTCCCCTGTCTCTCTCCCACCCCTGTGTGTTTCTTTTCCCCCTCTCCCTCCTGTGTCTTTCTTCCCCCCTCTTTCCCTCCCGTGTCTCTCACCCCCCTCTCTCCCGTGTCTCTCTTACCCCTCTTCCTCCCCAGTGTCTCTCTTTCCCCCTCTCCCCCTCTGCATCTCTTTCCCCCTCTCCCTCCCATGTGTCTCTTTCCCCCCTCCCCCCTCTATTGTGTCTCTTTCCCCTCTCCATCTCCTGTGTCTCTTCCCCCCCCTCTCCCTCCTCCTTTCCCCCACTTCTTTTGTGTCTCTCTCCCCCCTCTCCCCTGTCTCTCTTCCCCCCGTTTCCCCCCTCCAAATCTCTCCACCCCATGTCTTTTTCCCACCCTCTCTGCTATCTCCCCTGTCTCCCCTCCCTCTCTGCGCCCTATGCACATGCGGGAGGTAGGCCGCGCACTGCGCGTGCGCAGTGTCTTGCACGCTATGAGCATGCGCAGCCCATGCCACGCATTGCACATTCTCTGTGTAGAGCACTATGCAATGCTCAGTGTGTAGCCGGTATCAAAGTGTGTAGCCTCCCGGCACCAATGTCCATGCGCGGCGGGAGCATTACACACTTTGATAACTATTATATGTGATATTACTGATATAGATCTCTATTCCATTAGTCAACTAACATCAGAAAAGAAAACCTTACTTGTAACTCCAGCAGCTTTATTTACATAACTCCAAACTGTATCACATCAGTTCCCAAACATTTTACTCAAGCTACTCATTTTACTAAGCTACTAATCTTCTCACCCACTACTACAGCTTCCTCTCCTCAAATATCTCTCACGGTTTACAATGCCCTTATCCTTTCCACCTCCCAGGCCCGTTGTCTGTGGAAAAGGCTCTGCTTTTAATTTTGGCCTTCAACCAGTATTTCATTGTCTTTTGTTTCATTTTTTTCTTTGCATAGGTTTTATTTATAATGACCAAGTAATATTGGTAATCAAAGATGATTCAAAAGGGACTTGTTGGATTTTCTATTATTTCTATTGAGGTAGAAAATCTGCTAAATTTGATGCCAAAGAGTTAGTATGTGACTTTAGAAATGAGATTTCCTTACTAGTAACTTACCCATCAAAATTGACAGGATAATATTTGATGTGTGTGTCTCTTCTACCCCTCTCCTTCCCCTTTGTCTCATCCCTCCCCTGTGTCTCTTCCCTCCTTCCCCCTCCCTCCCCTGTGTTTCCTCCCCTCTCCCTCCCCTGTGTCTCTTCCCCCCTCTCCCTCTCCTGTTTCTCTTCCACCCTCTCCCTCCCCTGTATCTCTTCCCCCTCTCCCTCCCCTGTGTCTCTTCCTCCCCTCTCCCCCTGTGTTTCTTCCCTCCACTGTGTCTCTTCCCTCCTTCCCCCTCAATTTCCTGTGTCTCTTCCCCCTCTCCCTCCCCTGTGTCTCTTCCCCCCTCTCCCTCCCCTGTGTCTCTTCCCCCTCTCCCTCCCCTGTCTCTCCTCCCCCTCCCTCCCCATTGTCTCTCTCCCTCCTACCTCTTCCCCCTTTCACTTGTGTCTCTTTCCCCCCTCTCCCCTGTCTCTCTCCCACCCCTGTGTGTTTCTTTTCCCGCTCCCCTGTGTCTCTCTAACCCCTCTTTCCCTCCTGTGTCTCTCACCCCCCTCTCTCCCGTTTCTCTCTTACCCCTCTTCCTCCCCTGTGTCTCTCTTTCCCCCTCTCCCTCCCATGGGTCTCTTTCCCCCCTCTCTCTCCCCCCTCTCTTGTGTCTCTTTCCCCCTCTCCCTCCCATGGGTCTCTTTCCCCCTTCTCCCTCCCCCCTCTCTTGTGTCTCTTTCCCCCTATCCCTCCCTTGTCTCTTTCCCGCCTCTACTCCGTGTCTCTCGCCCACCCCTATGTCTCTCTTTCCCCTCTCCATTTCCTGTGTCTCTTCCCCCCTCTCCCTCCCCTTTCCCCCACTTCTTTTGAGTCTCTCTCCCCCTCTCCCCTGTCTCTCTCCCCCTGCCCCCCCCCTGAATCTCTCCCACCCCATGTCTTTTTCCCACCCTGTCCCCTTTCTCCTGTGTCTCCCCCTCCCTCACTGCTCCCTATGCACATGCGGGAAGTGGGCTGTGCATTGCACATGCTCTGTGTAGAGCAATATTTGTATTAATTTATCGTGTGTTGTCAGGGTTACCATTGTAGTTTATATGTGTAATTTTGACATGTATTATTAACAATAAATGATGTTCAGAGATGTATGCAGACTTCACACATTACTAGCCTATTATTTATTAACTATAATATTCCTCTTTAAAATCAGATTGCAGATTGCTGGCAGTAGCGGCTCTGCAAATAGCAATCCAAGCTTCTCAGAGGCCTTTTTTCTGTCTTTACAGGTGTTTGAAGGCACCCGGAGGATTTTCTCAAATTCTGAGCACTCGGAAAGAATTCCAAGTAAACCTCCTTGTGCTTGGACCTAAATGCTGAAGCCATGTGATAGAAATGTACAGGATATCAATGGACAGGTACTAGGGCTTACAGTATTAGGGACATTATGAGCACTCGGATGGTATTTACCAGTGGTTGGATTCAGGTGTGTGATGTGATAGGTCAGAAGTGATTTATGAGCACCCTTCACTTGGATTTTTGCTTATGAGAGCAATGGAATGGAGGCCATATAAAGTAGCATGATTTTGCTATCTTATGATCATAGTATCTCTCTATTTTGACATGTAAAAATAAAACTTGATCTTGACTTTAACCACAGTAAGATTCAACATAGTTTTTTTTCCAAAATACCCAAGCAGGTGTTCCATATTTCTGTTCTTAAAAGTTATATAGAGAAAAATCTGTAAGGCCTTGCCGAGGTGCTGAATCTGAATGACTGGCAATGATTTGATCCAGTTATGGTCCAATCAGAAGATGATATCAGGACCTCTAAATATTTTTAAAAATATATTATTTTATTGAAAGAGTCAATGTTATTACATGGAACATAACAACTCATGCAGTTGTAATAAAGTTACCTGGTGTCATCAAATACAGATCTCATCTGATAAACCATTTATAACAAATACATTTCCAGTTCTGACTTTGATTTCAGTCTATAATCTATTTTTTTAGCAACTCTTAATAACCTAACAAAGTAAAATAATCAAAACAAATTTATTAAACTTAAAAAATGAAAACAAGAAAGTTCCTGATTGATATCCTGAAAAATATTACATAGCTGTGTGACCCCTGAGTAATTTGTCATTCATTTTTACTTTTTTCGATGCTTATCTTGTTGACTATTTATTTCCAGATATGCCACTTACCAATTTTGGTAATAATTAGGTGCAAAGAGTTGATCTTTTCCAACTAGTTACAAGTTTAATAACATCAAAAATAGTCAAGTAAATAGTTTATTTTACCTGTAGCCTCCAAAGTTTTAGGGAACATTCCCAATAAGCACAATTGGCAGTAAATTGTACCCATCGGTTGTAAATGTCATGGACCAACTTTTTCCATTTTTCTCCAAATTCTCTGAATAACGGGGTATGATTAACGTGTGTGTAAATATGACCCTTCAGATTGACAACTTCTACAAAACTTATCTGAATAATTTGGAAATATTTAATGTATCTGTAGTATAAGAATTAGTCTTGGGGCCGGTGCCAAAAGAAGAACAGTTAAATTGAGATGGAATTCCCAGATTATCTATCATGTTACTTTTACACATAACAAAATATTTTTTTTCATTAAAAAAAATAAAATATAATGTATAGAAAAATGAAGATAAAGGGTCACAGAAAACGTACAGATTGTAACTACTTGCTGCACCATGGCCAAGACGTTTTAATGCTACAGGCTGGGAGTGAACCTTAGGGTCAGATAGAGAAAGAATAATGCAGTGTTTTATTACCAATTCTTATGTGAGCAAATGTATAATAAAAAAAAAATTCATTAACATTGTTTAAATATTTCACCAGACTGAACAGTCCTCAGTGATAGACGACAATGGAAGGGTGTACTGACACAGGACTGTGGGGATATTATGTCAATAAAGGACAATAGTGTATAGATAGGTAGATTCATATGAACCCATCATTCATGAATACAAAACACTTGAACTACACTTATGAGCAGCACACAATGTTACAAAACAAGCAATGCTGAATATCTTAGGAATGATTTACAGTAGAGAAAAACAGCTAGTGAAATATATATAGATATTTTTGATAGTTTCCCTTTAGGCACATTTCTGGAATGCAAAGGGTTCTAATTAATTTATTACGTACCAATTCCCATTAACTGATATTCAGAAACAATAGATACATCCTAAATAGTGAAGTATATAATGTGTGACTAACTGAATGTCCTAATTTAGAGGACCACTGTCATCAAAAATAAAATAAAGAACTACTCTTAAAATAATGTAAATATGTTTTAGAATGTAAAAATTAAATACGTCCTAGAAATCCTACATGGTACTTTCAACCACCTGTAAGGCCCAAAAATACCTCTGAAAAAGCAGATATGCATCAAACCTGATGCTGTTATCAACCTAACATCTTAGTTGGTTTGTCATATCCAACACAATTAGGGGTTAATACCACTACCCCTATGAACCAGGGATCTCTGGGATCCACTTTCAATACCTGCCCAGCATTCCTTCCTATAGCCCCATCTACTATGAACCTGGGGATCTGCCCTAATACCTGCTATGAGCCCGGGATCCAAGGGGATTCCCCCACCCGCGCACTCGTCCCTATGACCCTGTGGGACTTCCATCGGAAGCATAACCATACCAATTGGGCATGCTCTTACGGTTTATCAACCCCCACTGTGAGAACTATTTAATGACACAGGATAAACTCATTGGGAGAATGGCAGGACTTGTTCATGTAACTAATGCTTAAAATACCCAGATATCAAGATTTTCCACTCAAATGGTTTTAATAAAAAAAAGTGTTAATTGTATTTATTTATATGTGCCATTTCTGGGACCTTTGCTGTGTCATCTTTAAATATGGAACCTGCCCATAAGAAGTGTTTCTTTAGTGCTACCATGTGATCTTTTAAGGTGGGGTAGGAAGTGATTAGGCAAAAAGTAGTAAGGTAAAATATCTGGAATGTGGAATATGTAATGTTATTTAATTTTCTGCCGCCTAGTATTATAAACAGTTTGAAATCCAAAAGAAAAACATATTTTTTAGGGGGAATGTTCTTTGTTTGTTTTAGACCAGTACAAGAAGAATACCGTGAGACGTCAATCAGCGATGGTGAAAAAGTGATCTTACCAACTTCCACATAAATTCATTGGTGTGACTCTGATGCATTCCTTGCCACGTCATAAAACTGCAATAAAACTGAAAAAAAAAGATGTTATTCCATAAATTGAGACATTTTACCTACGCTCTGTTCCATGTTAGGTTGACAAAATAAAAAATAAATGAAACTTACATATTAAGTATTATATTTGGAAAAATCAATGCTCATATTAATTATCCAGATTTCTCCTCGAATCAACTTTTAGTTGGACATGACTAAAAACTAAACATGTACAGTATGTTACCTGTTTTTAAATAATTAATTAAATTTTTCCATTAAAAATGGAATTACCAACATATAACTTTTCATCTAACATCAAGGAGTGATTTTTTTTTTAGAGCTGTGAATATTTTTAGATTAAATGCACAATGATACTGTGGAAATATTTAAATATGTAAATGACTGCTCCCCGCAAGATCATTGTTTCATGAGAAAATACCTTTCCTCATAGTGTAAATGATTCATTCTTATTAATTGTGCTGTCATTTTCTCGATCAGTTACATCTCTGCAATATTCTTTTTGAAAAAGGTGTGTCTGTAATATTTTAATTCATTGAAATGACTCATTTTAATCTCAGAAGGTTCTCTGGGTTTTTGTGTTATAGATATCACAATCGTTTCCATTTTCGTTTTTTTAACCTGATTTATTTTCTCAGCAATCAAAATCCATAGTATTAAGAGGTTTTTTTCTGAACTACATTATGCATTTACATTGTCAGATGATTTACCAGATTGTGTGTGATTTTGGCAGGTTGACAGGAACAAGCTAAATGCACAAAGTAGTTAATTAATATCAAGTAAGAAAAATGAAGAAAAGGCATAGCAGAACAAAAAAAGCAATTGGACTAGGAGCTAGGAAAAGAATATAGAGCCTCATTCAATTTGAAGCACGCATCTCACGGTATATAGGCCGTATATCTGCGGACTTGCAGTCTGCTACAATTCCGTGAACTCGTACGTAGCATTTCAGGGCGGCAACATGATCAATTAAGCAAGGCCGTAACTACCCATTTAGAAACAGCCAATAGAAAATGAGACCGTCATCATTAGATGGAGGTAACATGTCAATCAATTAGCGTTTGGAGGTCCGATATGCGATCGGACTCGCAAAGCCGCAAAACACAAAATAATAAAAATCAATGCCAATACTGTTCTAGTCCATATGGCTGGCCTGAAATGTATTAACTCATTGATTCCCGAGATCGATATAACCCTGATGCTCAATTGAATGAGGCACATCAGGTCTATACACAGCTGTCCAATATGTTATTACTAGTAACTTGCCCATCATAATGACGGTGTTATATGTCATGTTCAATTGTCTCTGCTGTCTCTCTCTGTGCTGTCCCTGTGTGCACCCTGTCTCTCTCTGTGCGCCATCTGTCTCTCTCTCTCTCTCTCTCTGTGTGCCCTCTCTGTCTCTGTGCACCCTATGTGTGTGTGTGTGTGCACTCTCTCTCTCTGCCCTCTGTCTCTGTCTGAGTCCTCTCTCTCTGCACTTTGTATGCTCTCTCTCTCCCTCCTCCCTCTCTCTCACTCTCCTCTCTCTCTCTCCATCCCCTTCTTTCTCACCTCCTCCCACTCTCTCCGTCCCTCTTTCTCCCCCTCCCTCTCTCTCTCTCTCCCACCCTTTGTCCCCCTCCCTCTTACATAGCATCGGCAATCAGCATCAGTACCCATTGCGCCTGCGTTACTCACAGGCTACAAATTACTATAGTAGATCACAGATGTCATGAGAGCGGAGACCAGTGGCAGTTGAAAATCACTTCCAAGTGTCCTATAGGAAGGAGACAGAGGCAATAGCAGAATTTGAAACAGTCTAGTAGTCAGGGCAGGTAGCAAAAGAGTGGTCCCAAACACAAGACATGGGTTCAGGTACCAGAGTAATCAAAGCAGGAGATAAGAGAAATCCATATCCAAAGCAAGGAAAGAGGAAGCTATCCGGGAGAATCATGATGAGCAAGCCAATGTAATCAGAATAAAGAACTAATAGAAATGTCAAGGTTCAGCATGGGGTAGCAAAAATTAACATTATTGTTTAGATGATGACTCAACAGTGTGCATGCATGTAAGCACGGTGCAAAGGACAACCAGGCATGAACGCATTGCACTCACATGTGCACCTTACAGCATGGAATGCAGCATGGGTGCCACTTGAAGATGTAGTGCTGAAGCACTGTAAGTAAGACCTAAAAAAAGACTAGGGCGAGGTTGCATAATGTGATAGTCTTTCACATTCTTGTGCACAGCGCCTAAATGGGTCTTGTAACAAAAACAAATAACATCTGTTTCTCACCGAATGTAAGCTCTTGTGTCAAAATCAGCTTTGTTCATAGCAGCAGCAGTTGTGTTTGGCACCATAATCTCATTAGATTTGTCCAATAAATACTATGTGGTATATATATGAGTAACTGGTACATTGAGATACCTAGCCTAACTTTCTGTTGTAATTTATAGATATCTTATAGCCTGGGGGATATCAGTGAAAGAAGATCATCATGCTGATGGCATGATCAGGAATTAATTCCCCAATATCCATCCTCAGAATATATGCTTGAATTATAGGATTTTTTAAGTTATTATTCCTGTTTAATTTTAATAAAAAATATTTGTCATGGTGTACCTCAATGAAGCTGTGAGCTATACCATGTAGGGTCTGCCAAGATGGGCAGGTTATAGCATTGGAGAAGTAACTGGAAACCCACTCCAGAATCGTTGCCATGAAAACCTTATGGATGAGCACAACCAGAAATATAATGATTGTGTCTAGCGAGCTGCAGTCCATAGGGTCACGGAGAGTCAAACATGACCGAACAACTAAATAATAATAATAATACCTCTAGAAAATTACATTTTCCTCTGAAGAACATCACATTTCTGTAAAGAAGTTTTATAGTTTATGGGGGTTATGTTTTCCCTTATGACCAAATTGGTGTTTTTTTACATCATCGTTAAAATCCTGGGTAACCGAAGACTCCAAAAGATGATTACATCTTAAATTGCCTTGGGGGTAGCAGTGTTGTATAATTGTTGTATAATTTGGGGTGTAGGTAACTAATAAAATAATGTTTACAGTCATTGTAGGTAACTGATCACTTTGATAACCTTTTTTGGTGGTTAACCTTTTCAACCATGCTAGACAAACACCTGCTAGATGGACTCCTGGAGGGTTTCGGCCACAAATTGGTGACAATTTATGAAAATAATTTGTTTTTTATGAAAGCATTAATTTTTCAGAATTGTACTTGTTGAAGCTATAACAATCTAAGGTACTATTGACAGGTTGCATCAGTTTAACAGACATATATATTCCCCTATCCTTATTTTCTGCACTTTAGTTTTATTTATGAGAGTTTACCATGGTTTCTTCATATCGTAGCCAAAATAAAGAAAGTTTGCAGTTAGCATGCCAAGACAAAGGCATCCCTAGCATGCCAAGACAAAACCACCCCAGCGTGAGCTGAACCTGCCTAAAGGGGGAACTGAAAAACTAGATGTGGAAACTGGACTGCTAATTCCTCATCACAGAAACAATGAGGAGTAAGGCAGTTCATCAGGTGCTCCAAGTCTTTGGAATATTTTTTTGTTAATGCCTTGGATCCAAAGACACAAAGCTGAGAATTTAATTAATCTTAGGACACCAACAGGCAGAGGAGCACTAGGCAGCAAGCCAAATACCAGAACGTGAGTTTCAGCTGGAACTGGCACAGTATAGCAATAAAGTATCTCACCTGTTTGTAGTGCTGACATGATGCGCCCAAGTCCCAAACGCGACCCTACTCTAGATAACGATGGGGAATGGACATTTTGTCTGCACTTCTTTGAAAGAACAAGTACCAATTGTACTATCAACTGTATGTATTAGGTAGCACACCACTGTCCAGGAAGAGGAGAGATTGGCTGGCCGAGATGTCTAGGCACTACCAGCAAGTCTTTACAGAGAAAATTGGTAAAACACCCCTAGCTACCTTACTCAAGACACTACTAAGATTCTGACTCTCTCATCATTTCTCGTCTTGACTATTGCAACTCGCTCCTTGTTGGCCTGCCCATCACTCGCCTCTCCATACTTCAATCCATAATGAATGCCTCCGCCAGACTCATCTTCCATACACATCGTTCAGTGTCGGCAGCTCCACTTTGTCAATCACTTCACTGGCTTCCCTTTGCCTCAAGAATAAAATTGAAAATCTTGACCCTAACTTATAAAGCCCCCAACAACAGTGCACCCCCATACATCTCTGCTCTCATCTCCAAATACTCCCCCACACGCCCTCTTCGTTCTGCTAACGACCTTCTTCTTTCTACCACTCTTGTCACCTCCTCTCACTCCCGCCTCCAGGAGTTTTCTCGTGCTACCCCTATTCTCTAGAACTCCTTGCCTCACTTCACCAGACTATCCTCCTGCCTTAAATCCTTCAAAACTTCAATAAAAACACACCTCTTTAAAGAAGCCTATAACCTTCCTTCCTAACATGCTCAGCACTACTCTCTCCCTACTGTACCACATAAAACTTTAACCTTTAGATTGTAAGTCTGCGAGTTTCAATCATGCGCAGTGCTTTAGGGAAAGCGCTATGGACACCGGATTCCAAGCTCAAAGACAGGGCCATCCATTCATTGCAATGTGTGAATCTTGAACTTGTCATTGCCTGTTACTTAACTTATGTATAGCGCTGCAGAATATTTTGGCGCGTTACAAATAAACGATAATAATAATATTAGCTACCCATCCTGTGGATAAGTCTGCCATTTTCCACACACCTGTCCATGCCCCTGACATTAGCAGAAAATGTGTAGTGCAGACTTTTTGAGGTACGTAGCCTGGCTTCTAGTGTAATATATTGATATAAAACCAGTAACAGTAGAACTGGTTGGATATCAATAAATATCTTTAAAAGCTAAGAAAGCCTGATTTCTATGTTATTGCCTATGAGGAAGGCAGCAAAAGACGACCAGTATGCTGATAACATTATCAGAAATAGTTTCCCCAATATTCATCTGCTAAATCACATAGCCTGCCTTAGTAGATATGCCATGTTTATACATACCGTGCAACTGTACATCATACATATATTCATTTATTAGGTTCCGTCTTTTTGTTTTAATGAACCTCACATTACTATAGAGGTTTTTTTTACACAGTGTAGGGGTTAAGTTTTCCTTCATGACCAAACTGGTGTTTTTTACATAATCTTTATTGTCTGCTTGACCAAAAGGCTCCAAAGATTATTAAATCGTAAATTGCCTTGGTGATGTTATATTATTGATATGGGGGTGTAGTTGAATGGTGAAATTATTTTACAGTCATTGTAGGTGACTGATAACTTAGACAAGTTGTGTTATGGTTAACCCTTTCACACACACAACCATGATATATGGACACTGTATGTTTTCTGTAATAATATGGTTATACGTTTTTTTCTCAGCTACAAATATAGTTGTAAAAATAAAAGAAACTCTCACCAAAGATGGATAATTCTTCTGTTTGTTGCTTGGCATTAGTTCAGATATCCAAGTTTTCACATTCAAATCTACATCCATGCAGTTGGGATTGAGTCCCAATGTCACTAGGGATAAAATATTACATCCATCCAACCTCAAGAATACAATATATTGCATGGAAAACTAAATATAATCTGCATTAGTGTAACCTTAGTCTAAATTTAGATTATATCAAGTATTAAGCCCAAATTGGTATCAAACTTTCATCATTGTCAGTCTCACAACCAATATAATACAATAGCTTTGTACATTAGTGAGAAAAGAGTAAATATTCATATTATTTTTCAAAGAGTAACTAGTAACTCAAAAAAAATCTAAATTATGTTAACAAAAATGTAAAATAAAAAGTGGTCTTTATAATCTTAAAGCGGTAGTAAAGTATACCAATGCTAAATGGTTAAAAAATTAAATATGGAAAGAGCATCACCCTAAAGATGAAGGAATCAACTTGTTATTAATCAAAATTAATTAAAAAGTTGATTACAATGGTTTTTACTACATGAAAGTAATAAAACTGGTTCATTACAGTATCCCTTAAACTAATTGATGCATTGACATTTAATCATTAATTTCCAATTATTTAAGTGCTGTTTTTAAATAAATGTTAGAAATTAAATAGTAATAGGCAATCATAACTTATAATGTGATATGATATCGATACAAGTTATATAAAAACATATATTCTTTTTTTTTTGTGTTCAACCAAATGTAAGAATAACAGTATAATACATGCATGACCTGATGTAGATAATATTTTTCATGATTTCAGATGAACACATTACTTGTCACTAATCCTCTTTATAATCTTATTCATCTGTATATACAATGCACTCCCAAAGCAGTCAGATTTGTACCTTGAATGTACTGTGAAATTTGGCAGGTGATCCTTATGGTAGCAGTTCCTTAAAATGATGCAACGATGAATCATAAAAACTGATAACTAGTGAGGATCAAATTTATCCATGTTTTTTTACATTTTTACTACTACTTCTACTAGTATTATTATAATTAATAATAATAGTAATAATTAGGTAGCTCATCAGGCAGGTCTGGACTGGAGTTAATAGCAGCAGGGACAGCTCAGGCAAAGCACATACAGTAACCCAACCCATGGTTGAGGAGAGGAAAAATCAGCAAAATCAGTAAACAGCCAATGGGCCAAGCCAAGGGTAATATACATGGAATTATCAACAGGTATCACAGGCACAGCACCAAGCGGCTGCACACAGCAGAAAAACGGAGAAAAGACTGCTTACTCTAGTTTCCTTAAGTAGGCTCAGCATGTGTAGGCAATAATGCCCCTGGTTACCGGCCCATGTTCTAGCAGACTAGTGCTTAGTATAATATGAGCAGATTGGGCAAGTCCCAGTGGCACATCATGTAAGCTCCTTGATCTTAAATCAAACATTCTCATGTTTAAATCTTTGAATGGCCCTGATAATTCAACAACCATCCCAATATGGGCAACCTTTTGGTATCCTGAGGACAAGCTTTAGATGGATTCATATGGTAGAACCTGTGGAGCCGACCTGAAGTTGGATATTATCAAGTGTCGTCAGAATGTTCACACCCCTACCAGCAGATGGGATACTGCAACTGATATCCTCTTATGTGTGAGTCTAAGTCCAATACAAGATGACTATGCATCCTTCCTAAGAACCTTGAGCAAAGAGACACGAAAAACTGGGAAATCTCCAACTTGAAATCAACATCATCAACCTTTGCCACTATAGGGTAAGGGCCCATGAATCTTGAGGACAATTTTCTTGGATGGACATTGAAGGTTTAAGTGGCATGAAGACAACCACACAGTATCAACCACATTGAAAGTAGGCAATGGTCTTCATAACTGATCAGTATGACTTGTATCGGGCTTGGAATATGTGGACACTACGTTATGTTTGTGAATGAAAAGCGAAGGTGAGGGACTATTTCATTTTCAAAAACGTATAAAACTTGAATTGAGTACCTTGATCCGATAGTATCTGTTCAGAAATACCATGCAGTCGCACAATTTCATGAAGGAAGAGGTCAGATACCTCCTGTGCAGTATGTAGTTTGTGGAATGGAATAAAATGTGCCGTTTTTGTCAGATGATCTACTATGACCATAATGGTATTGTGTTGGCGTGAAGGAGGAAGGTTCACAAGGAAATAAGTTGCGATGTAGGACCAAGGGAGAGAAGGATGGGCAGATGTTGAAAGACCAGCAGGATGCTTATGTAAATTTTTATCTTGAGTGCATATGCCACATGAGAGACCTGTTCCATTAACATCTGTATGGGTACCAAAGTGATAAATAGGACACAAAATTGGCTGTATTTCTTGATTCTTTGAGGTAGAAGGTTCATTGATTTGAGATAGGGCATCATATCTCTGATTCTTACTTCCATGGCAATAAGTGATGTGAGAGAGAAACAAGTAAAGAAGAGTGCCTATCTAGCTGGTTGAGAATTAAGGAGTTTGTTGAAGTAAATATTCCAAGTTACAATGGTCTGTATATATAGAGACTGAATGCATTGTTCCTTGAAGAAAGTGCTTCCACTCTTCCAATGCCAATTTAAAGACTTTTACCAACATCATAATTCTCCTTAATTGAAGGCAGTGTTTTTTTAAAAGGATCTTACAAGATGGAGAAGAGACTTAGGTCTATGAGACAGCGCAGCTCCCACAGCTTCTGTTCCTAGTACTAGGAAAAATACTAGAGTCAGAAGTGAGAGGATATAAATAGAGGAGCAACTGAGCTTGTCCTGAGCAGAACAAAGGGATGGTGTGGGCTATAATTGGATGACAGCAGGAATGCAGAGGTATTGGTATGTTTGTGTAAGGGTGAAGGCTTTGGGTATTATTCAATTGCAAGCCCGCAGTGTAACTTGAAATTTGCAAAAGTTACAGAGCAATTCAATTGAACAAGCCCGCAGCTACATGGCCGAAAGCCTAAACCGTAAAACCATGCTCCCTTAAGTAGCATTTCAGAGCATAATCATGATCAATTAAGCAAGGCCATAACTACCGATGTAGACAGCCAATAGTAAATTAGACTGGCATCATTACGCCAGTAAAACATAGAGGTTAAACATTAATCAATTAGCGTTTAGAAGTCCTATATGCGATCGAACTTGCAATCGGCAATGTACAAAATAATAAAAGAATGGCAATACTGTTATAGTCCATGTGGGTGGCCTGATATGTTTTAACTGCTTGATTCCTGAGATTGATATATCCCAGAAATAAACCGTAAAAATATATATATTTGATTGCAGATTGCAAGCTTGAGACTGTTATGCAATAAATTATAATGTCTTACATTGCTTTCTCCATCTTTTAAAGTGCTGTATTGATTTTTTTTTTGCATTTACAGTGCTACAAACAGGTGTTTAACCCCCTTGCAGGTCCTATCTGGTACTCGTAGGATTTTCTTCTACATTTGCCATTTACGGGTGTGAGAACATTTGCAGGCTTGAGGAATTGTAGCAACTAAATAGCGATTTGCGATTGTAAAATTTACAAGCTTAAAAGATCAAAGGCTTAGCTGGGTCCGAGTTAAGATTTTGAAAACTGCAGGGATTTTCAGCCCGTAACCCGCAAATCGTTTGCGGGTAGCAAAACGAGGTCAATTGAAAAGCAAATTTGTTTACGGGCTACATTACGGGCTCCGGTAACCAATAATTGCTCAACTGAATAGGGGCCTTTGTATTGTATTGGGTAAAGCATGTGGAGCCAATAGACAGACTGACAGAGAGATTCTGAGGAGAAGTAACAATAGACTGAAGTAGGGATAGATAATAAAGGATAACTTTGTTATGGAGGTCAAGGGAGGACAGTATAAGTGAAGTCTTGTAGGGTTTTGTAACGGAAAGTGAGAAATTCTGGAGATGTTCATCATTTGAAAGTTTTATTTGTTTATTTAATAGCTAATTACCAAACAATCAGTATTTGAAGATAAATCCAGTGTAGCTTCCAGCATGTGTGCTTTTCTCCACCCCTGTACGTCTGATTGGGGGAGGAGATACACATATTTACTGAAGTCCATAAATTGCAGCTGAATGGCTTTGATAATGATTATATGATCTAGTTTACATGATGACCATTCAGGACAAACTACAACACTTGAATCACACCCATTCCCCATGATTATATATTAAGATGAAAGAAAGTGCCAAGTGATTAACTGGTTCTGATTAAAATTCAATTTGATAAAATGGTAAACTTTTTGCTAACACCTAGAAGATGCTTGCTTAGGGGCCACATTCAATTCAAAGCCTGCAGCAAGATCGCAGACAGCCGAATGTCTGCGAGTGAGTTGCGGGCTCCCGTTGGTCTCTGATTGCGATGAAATTCAATTGCTCAAGACCGCAGGTTACGGGCCCCAAGCCAAAACCGTAAATCATGCACTGGTTTGCAACACTTCAGGGCGGGAACATGATCAATTCAGCATTTCGAATCAGCCAATAGAAAATGAAACTGTGATTATTACGGCAGTAAAACATGGAGGTTGCATGTCAATCAATTAGGTTTGTGGGTCCGATATGCAATCAGACTTGCAAATACCAAAAATAAAGGATTATGAAAATGAATACCAATACTGTTCTAGTCCATATGGGTGGCCTGATATGTATTAACTCATTGATACCCGAGAACGATTTAACCCCGAAATGACACATGAAAATCATTTTTATTTCCTGCCGAGTTGCGAGCTTGAGACTGTTCAATTAATTCTAATGTCTATCATCACTTTCCCCGTTATTTACAGTGCAGTATTGATTTTTTATTATCATTTACAGTGCTACGAATGGGTGTTTAACCGCCTTGCCAGTGCTCTCTAGCACTCGTGGGATTTTTTCCTTCATTTGCCATTTACAGGTTTGAAAACATTTGATCGATTAAATAGCGATTTGCGATTTTAGCATTGTGAAAGTGAAAGATCAAAGGCTTCTGGAGATTAAACATTACCATTTTCTCAAGCCCGTAACTTGGAAGCCATTCCGAGCCCACAAAAAGACACCAAATGAAAAGCAAAATAGCTTGCAATATCACTTACGGGCCTCCGGATCTCCCGAAAGCGCAATTGAATGGGGCTCTAGGTTTGTAACTAACAGTGCAGTGCCAATTTCCAACACTTCTGTGTGCCTTTGAATTCAATGGTCCTGAAATCAAAGCTGATTTTAGCACCAATAAAGATGACTCTGATGCTTTTTATTGTTGTTCTGTCCTTCAGTCACGTCCGATTCTCTGTGACCATATGGACACAGCACGCTAGATGCATCTGTCTGTGTTTCCGGTTGTGCTTATCCATATGTCCTGTCCAATACAGTTTAAAATTCCTTTAATGTGACCTAGGTCAGAT